>CAUYLG010066797.1:0-22425 GCA_963573385.1 Cacajao melanocephalus
TTCTAACTCAATGCAAAGAAACCAAAAACCTTGAAAAAAGGTTAGACAAAATGCTAACTAGAATAACCAGCTTAGAGAAGAACATAAATGACTTGATGGAGTTGGAAAACACAGCACAAGAACTGCATGATGCAAACACAAGTTTTAATAGCTGAATCGATCAAGCAGAAGAAAGGATATCAGAGATTGAAGATCAAGTCAACGAAATAAAAAGAGAAGACAAGACAAAAGAAAAAAGAGTGAAAGGAAACAAACGAAGCCTTCAAGAAATATGGGATCATGTGAAAAGACCTAATCTATGCTTGATCGGTGTACCCGAATATGACAGGGAGAATGAATCCAAGCTGGAAAACATGCTCCAGGATATTATCCAGGAGAACTTCCCAAGTCTAGCAAGGCAGTCCAACATTCAAATCCAAGAAATACATAGAACTCCACAAAGATATTCCTCAAGAAGAGCAACCCCAAGGCACATAATCGTCAGATTCACCAGGGTTGAAATGAAGGAAAAAATGCTAAGGGCAGCCAGAGAGAAAGATCAGGTCACTCACAGAGGGAAGCGCATCAGACTTACAGCGGATC
This sequence comes from Cacajao melanocephalus, assembly GCA_963573385.1. Classification (NCBI taxonomy): domain Eukaryota; kingdom Metazoa; phylum Chordata; class Mammalia; order Primates; family Pitheciidae; genus Cacajao; species Cacajao melanocephalus. The sequence continues at coordinate 583 of CAUYLG010066797.1, forward strand.
TCCCAGCAGAAACCCTACAAGCCAGAAGAGAGTGGGTGTCAATATTCAACATCCTTAAAGAAAAGAACTTTCAACCTAGAATCTCATATCCAGCCAAACTAAGACTCATAAGGGATGGAGAAATAAAATCCTTTACGGACAAGCAATTACTGAGAGATTTTGTCACCACCAGACCTGCCCTTCAAGAGCTCCTGAAAGAAACACTAAGCATGGAAAGGAACGAGTACCAGACACTGCAAAAGCACACCAAATGGCAAAGACCAAAAATGCAATGAAGAAAATGAGTCAACTAATGGGCAAGAAAACCAGCCAGTAACAAAATGGCAGGATCAAATTCACACATAACAATACTAACATTCAATGTAAATGGCCTAAATGCCCGAATCAAAAGACACAGACTGGCAAACTGGATAAAGAGTCAAGACCCATCAGGCTGCCGTATTCAGCAAACCCATCTCACATACAAAGACACATATAGACTCAAAATAAAGGGATGGAAGAAGATTTACCGGGCAAATGGAGAACAAAAAAAGCAGGGCTTGCAATCCTAGTCTCTGATAAAACAGACTTCAACAAAGATCAAAAGAGACAAAGAAGGGCATTACATAATGGTAAAAGGATCAATCCAACAAGAAGAGCTAACTATCCTAAATATATATGCACCCAACACAGGAGCACCCAGATACATAAAGCAAGTTCTTAATGACTTAAAACAAGATTTAGACTCCTACACAATAATAGTGGGAGACTTCAACACTCCACTGTCAATATTAGACAGATCAATGAGACAGAAAATTAACAAGGACATCCAGGACTTGAATGCAGAGCTGGACTAAGCAAACCTAATAGACATATACAGAACGTTCCACCCCAAATCCACAGAATATACATTTTTCTCAGCACCACATTGCACGTTACTCTAAAATTGACCACATCATTGGAAGCAAATCACTCCTCAGCAAATGCGAAAGAATGGAAATCATAACAGTCTATCAGACCACAGCACAAGCAGATTAGAACTCAGGATTAAGAAACACACTCAAATCCGCACAACCACTTGGAAACTGAATAACTTGCTTCTAAGTGACAATTGGATAAACAATGAAATGAAGGCAGAAATAAAGATGTTCTTCGAAACCAATCAGAATGAAGACACAACTTACCAGAATCTCTGGGACACCTTTAAAGCAGTGTCAAGAGGGAAATTTATAGCAATAAATGCCCACATGAGAAACAAAGAAAGATCTAAAATCGACACCCTATCATCAGAATTGAAAGAACTAGAGGAGCAAGATCAAAAAAACTCAAAAGCTAGCAGAAGACAAGAAATAACTAAGATCAGAGCTGAACTGAAGGAGATAGAAACACAAAAAAACCTTCAAAACATCAATAAACACAGGAGCTGTTTTTTTGAAAAGATCAACAAAATAGAGCACTAGCCAGACTAATAAAAAAGAAAAGAGAGAATCAAATAGATGCAATAAAAAAAACGATAAAGGGGATACCACCAGTGATCCCACAGAAATACAAACTACCATCAGAGATTACTACCAACAGCTCTATGCACATAAAATGGTAAACCAGGAAGAAATGGATAAATTCCTGGACACTTGTACTCTACCAATACTAAACCAGGAGAAGTTGAAAGCTTGAATAGACCAATAACAAGGGCTGAAGTTGAGGCAGCAATCAATAGCCAACCAACCAAAAAAAGTCCAGGTGCAGACAGGTTCACAGCCAAATTCTACCAGACGTACAAAGAGGAGCTGGTTCCACTCCTGAAACTGTATCAAACAATACAAAAAGAGGGAATCCTCCCTAACTCATTTTACGAGACCAACATCATCCTGATACCAAAACCAGGCAGCGACTCAACTAAAAAAGAAAACATCAGGCCAATATCCATGATGAACATCAATGCAAAAGTCTTCAATAAAATACTGGCAAACCGAATGCAACAGCACATCAAAAAGCTTATTCATCATGACACTTTTCAAAAGAAGACATATATGAGGCCAAAAAACATAGGAAAAAATGCTCATCATCACTGGTCATTAGAGAAATGCAAATCAAAACCACAGTGTGATACCATCTCACACCGGTTAGAATGCCGATCATTAAAAAATCTGGAGACAACAGATGCTTGAGAGGATGTGGAGAAATAGGAACACTCTTACACAGTTGGTGGGAGTGTAAATTAGTTCAACCATTGCAGAAGACAGTGTGGAGATTTCTGTATACACCCAAAGAACTATAAATCATGTTCTACTATAAAGACACATGCACACGTACGTTTATTGCAGCCCTATGTACAATAGCAAAGACCTGGAACCAACCCAAATGCCCATCAATGATAGACTGGACAAAGAAAATGTGGCACATATACACCATGGAATATTACACAGCCATAAAAAATGGTGAGTTCATGTCCTTTGTAGGGACTTGGATGAATCTGGAAACCATCATTCTCAGTGAACTGACACAAGAACAGAAAACCAAACACCACATGTTCTCACTCATAGGCAGGTGTTGAACAATGAGAACATGTGGACCCAGGGAGAGGAGCATCACACACTGGGGGCAGTTGGGGGGTGCTAGGGGAGGGACAGTGTGGGGCAGGGAGGGATAACATGGGGAGAAATGCTGGATACAGTCAAATGGGGAATAGAGGCAGCAAACCACCTGGTTATGTAAGCAGCTATGCAACAACCCTGCATGACCTGCACATGTATCCCAGAACCTAAGGTAAAATTCAAAAAAAAAAAGAGAGAGAGAGAAAATGATGTCACATATCACCCAATCCTAGAATTCAGCCTCTAGGAAGCTTCTGCGTTTAGCCCATTGGACAATTAATCAGTTTCAGAACGACTCCTACTGCTTTGATAAGGGTAATAATAAGACAACTATGACTGTCTGGGGAGTAGGGGCATGGAAAGAAGGGAGAAAGAGATTGAAATAGCCTCAGCTTTGTAGACAGAATGTAAACACTGAAGGCATGTCATGCTATTCTCCTGGCTGGGGAAATAAAAGCAGTTTTAGATTCAACAAATATATTTTTTAAATTCTTACTATGTGCCAGGCTTTGGACTGGGTTATAGGAATATAGTGGTGAGAGATAGCCATTGGTTTCCTCACAGAGCAGAGAGCTCATGAGGAAAGATGGGCGTTTAGGAGTCACATGAGTGTTGTGACAAGCACTGTGCAGGAGACGCAAGAGCAGGAGCCTTGCTCACAGCAGGTGGGGCAAGTCCCGGGAAAGCCACTACCATGCAGAGATCTGCAAGAAGAACACCTGGTAATAAAGGGAAATAGAAAGATTATTTCCATCAAAAGGGAGGTGAACATAGGACTGCCCAGTAAAAAAAAAAAAAAAAAAAAAAAAGAGTATGGTCCTTTTTGGAACTGGATTGCGGGAGCCCAGAGCGTAGGGGAGACATGAATGGGTGTTAAGTGGCTCAGCTGTAAAGAGAGAAATCTGGTTTAGATGCAAATGACTCAGGTGCATTGATGCTAGACCTTTTCAATCTATCCCAGAGTTTCAGATTTCAAAGAAAAAAGTCTGTGAGGCAAACCTTAAAAGGAGAAAAACATGTCTCTCTAGGAAATTCCTCAAAGATGAGTAAAGAAACAAGTTTTAAAGTTCCTTATAATCTACAAAGAATGAAACTAGATCATTTCCAAAGCTTAAGTTGATGATAGGCTTTTTTAGTAACTCTCCATCAAAGGTATGCCACACTGAAACGACATAGCTCTGCCCATCTTAATCCTAATTATCTTAAATTTCAGAAACTGTTGGATGCAATAATTCTAGGAATCTTTTTCAAATAAGACTTAGTAATGGTATAGTGGAACTAAAAGTTCAAAAGCTGGTAAAGACAATTGGCAACTGCTACTTATTCTGAATTACCCCTTAGATAATTGTGAGTTAACCATATCTTAAAAGTGCATACCTTTTGCATATTAATATATAAATGTCCCAGATCCTAGATAGTGTCACTTAAAAAGTAAAAAGTGTGACTATCAAAATTGCCTTATAATTGTGAGCTACCAAAAAGTGTGAACAAACTACGCATAATTTCTTCTACAGATTTTGACATGATATTAAACACTTAATGATTACTTTTCCAGAATGATAATACAATAAGGTAATAAAATCATAACAAATCTAAACCACAGCCACTCAAAATGAGCTGCTTTCAGCAAATAATAACAAGTGTGAAAGGAGTCAGCGAATTTTGAGAAGCTGGGTAATAATATCATTAGTAACTGATATGGACAATTGGCGATTTCAAAATTTAGCCAGCAGAAGTGTATTTGCAGGTCTTCAACAAGGTAGAAATCGGCTCAACAAATATTCAACAGAATCACAAACTGCTTTATCAAGATTTTCTTTTTTCTTTTTTTCTGAGAGAGTCTTGTTCTGTCACTCAGGCTGGAGTGCAGGGGTGCAATCTCAACTCATTGCAACCTCTGCCTCCCAGGTTCAAGTGATTATCATGCCTCAGCTACCATGCTGTAGCTGGGATTACAGGCGTGTGCCACCATGCCCGGTTAATTTTTGTATTTTTGGTGGACATGGGGTTTTGCCATGTTGGCCAGGCTGGTCTGGAACTCCTGACCTCAAGGGATCCACTCGCCTCGCCCTCCCAAAGTGCTGGGATTACAGGCGTGAGTCATCGCACTTGGTCAAGTTTTTCATATAATATATTTTAAAAGAGATTATATCTTTTGTCAATGAAATCAGATAGATCCACAGGTCTCAAATCCAAAATCCCATCAAAATCCCCAAGAAATTCATTTAAAATGTAAATTCTAAGACCTCAGTTGAAGATGGTACTTACTTCTCTCATCAATTCATATGTCTTCCTGAAAGAGTACACACAGATTAAAACAGACACACACACACACACACGCACACAAGGAAAACAGTCAAACAGTACAAAAAGGTATATATTCCAATAGCAGTCTAGAAATGTGGGTTATACCCTATCATTACAATATGGACAGGCACACACTGAGAAAGTAACAAAGTCTTCTTACAGGTCTTCCCGTGGGAATCCCAGAAAAACTGTGAGTTCAGAGTCAACAAATATAAGGGCAGAGATGGACCCAGGATCGTCATGAAGAGACCCCATTCCCCCATGTGCTCCTCCCTTTCTATGTTAATTGAACAGTGTCAATAGCTTCTGACACCAGTCCTAAAAATTTCTCTGTAAAGAAAATTGTCTTCTGCCTGAGAAGGGCTTATAGAACCTGAGAGAAATGAAGGGCAGAGTCTGAGGCAAAATCATGCTCCAGTTCCAAGGTGAAACCTTCCTTGCCTTGGTGAGTTTGGAATTTCGTCCAGAGGAACGGAGGATGCAGGCCAATATTTGAGCTCTTGAAACCACTATAAAGGACAACAATCCAAACTCCTAACACCACCTTAGGTAAAATTCATGGAACAGACACATCAAGAATTTAAAACTTGTGTATCCTCAAAGGCAGACAAGAAGATAGTGGTAATACAAAGCAGAAGTCAAAGACCATTTGGGAAAGTAATTGTTATGAAAACATGTAATAATTTACAGAATTCATTGATGGGAAAAGTAACAGCACTAGGGATGAAATAGAGAGCTGGAAAATTGATGGAGAAACTGTCCCAGGATTCAGTAGGACAGAATCTAGTACATACCAGAGAACAAAGCTCACACACATGGCATGTAGAAACAGATTTGCTGCACCAAGATAACAGAAACTTGAAATGGAGAGAAAAAAAATCAAGGAAGGAATAATAATAATAGCTTTTCCCAGAATTAAAAAAAAGTTTCAGATTTCAAGATTTCTTGAATCTAAGCAGGATAGATAAGGAAAGCTCACACCAAGATATCAGAGTGAAACTTGAGAACAAGGACTTAAAAGATATAAAGTTATCCAGAGAAAAATTAGATGGATGAATGAGATACATAGACAGGATAGAGAGAGAGAGAGAGAGAGATGATAGATAGATGGGTAGATAGATAGCTGTAAAGACGGATAGATAGATAGGTAGCTGTAAAGACAGACAGCAGATAGATAGATATGCATAGATATACAGATAGCCCCTGACTTATCATGGTTCAACTTAAGATTTTTCAACTTATGATGGTGCAAAAGCCATAGGCATTAAGTGAAAACTGTACTTCCAATTTTGAATTTGATCTTTTCCCAAGCTAGCCACATGCGGTACAAAACTCTCTCCAGATGCTGGGTGACAGCAGCGGGACCCAGCTCCCAGGCAGCCACAGGACCATGAGGGTAAACAACTGCTACTCTACAGTTTACTGTGTTGCCAGATAATTGTACCCACCAGTAGGCTAATGTAGATGTTCTGAGCATGTTCAAGGCAAATTAGGCTAAGCTGTGATGTTCGGTAGGATAGGGGTATTAAATGCACTTTGGACCTATTTTTAACTTAGAATATTTTCAACTCACTATGAGCTTACAGGGAGATACATCCATCTTAAGTTGATGATCATCTGTACTTAGACAAGAACAAAAAACTACTTGACATTAGCCTGCCAACGGCTACACTACATGCAAGAAGGTAATAAAGTGGTATTATCAAAAAATTGCAGGAGAAAAATAATTACCCTGTCGACTCTGAAGCTCTGTTTTGAGTAACAGTAAGAAAAGAAAACCTCTTCCCAATCAGTCATAGCGCTGCTCTCTTCACCCCCACATTCAATCCCTTGTCAAATCTCGTGATCCTGCCTCCAGGAAGTCTCTTGAATGTAATTCCCCTTGTTGTATTTCCAGTGCTCAGACTCTATTTTATGCCCAGATAACAACTCCTGCAAACAATTAGTTGCAAGGATCTCCTGGCTCATTCCCTTGCACCCAGCCTCACGACCTCTAAGTTGCTTTCAAAATTGTCTTTCTTTCAAACCATTCTTATTATCCTCCAGCATACTAATCATTCCCTCCACGCAACAGACACACAAGGGAAGGGGCCTCCCTGGCCCACCTGGCAGTCCTCTATTTCTCCCTTTCTTATTCTCCCAGTAGGCTTTCTGATTCTGGGTTAACATCGAGTGCAATTGACTTTGTATTATAATTATTTGTTTAAATATATGACTCCCAATTAGATTGAGAACCTCAGATGAGCACTAAGCTTAATTCACTTTCGGATTCACTAAAGTGAATGGATTCTCTTGGTATTTCAGCTTAGTTGGTGCTGAGTACGTGTACACAAATGTTTTTAAATGGCAACATATCTAAGAAAGACACCAGGAATTTTCCCATTCAGGGTATCTATCTCCATTAAGTCCTGTGCAAAGATAAGAGCATTTCTGTAATAAACACGGCCAGTGCAGTTGAAAAAGAAAGATCTGCTAGGGTGGTCACTCATTTGCATGCAGGGGACATGAGAACATGGCAAAGGAGACGCTGTAAATCACCCCAGAGCTGGGAGACAGGGCCTTTCAGAATGCCTGGCTCAGAATTATTAATTAAAGCTTCCTCAAGGATGGTTTGTTTGCACATCAGTTGATCTAAGCCACACTGGTATCCCTGTAAATAATAAGACAGCCCGATTAGGCCTAGCCATTAATTAAGTGTCTTTGCTGTGAAGAAACAGTGAAATCTTTCAGTCTGAGAGGGCCTATGGTGCAGTGATAAATGTGCAGCTGTTGACACTCCTGCAACATAGGCTGACATCTTCATCAGTTCATGGGAGCTCCCTCCCCAGGGACACAAGGCACGTGTCATGGGAAGATGACACCTTCTGCCACACTTGGCCCCTAAAGTTATGTCATATGCAAGTTTACAAATAATCAGAACTGGGAATAAACAAAAGGGAAAACTGTTCAAGCCCTTAACTGTGACCCTCAACTGTCACATTTAATTGACTGAGACACTGGTATGTTTTGGGTACACAAATTTGGATAACAATAATATAGTGCTTTTATTTCTATGAGAATGTACAAGTCTTTTATTTTAAAAAATTATTTGGGGTCCAATTACAGACTCTTCCAAAACTGTAGGCTGTTTTCTAAGTTCAAAAAGAAAGTTTCAGCAAATGCCTTCAAACTAATGAAGACAGGAGCTAGTATGTATTACGTTTATACCATTTGAAAAACAGTTCTCTCTGTGTCAAGCACTAAGTTCCCTTTTATTTTGCGACCTATAGAAGAGCTTTGTAAACTGTAAAATACACACAAAATGGAAAGAACTGATTTTTTATCACAATTTTCCCATGAAGCTCCATTGCTAATGGGGGTTAAGTTACAGCATTGGTGGATCAAGTTAACCTTCTAGAACCTAGAACCTTCTAGAACCTAGAATTCTCAAATTCCTCCAACACTCACCTCTATTCCAACATTTTCCAGGAAGCTATTAGAGAGAATAGCTGGACAGAGGAGAAGCACCGCTGTATTCATCACTACAAAACTCCAGAACAAATTCACTGACAGCTACTGATAGGGGCTTTGACTTCCTCCCAAGGAGGATCGTTGCCTTCTGTTGCCTTGTGCTCTATCCCTAGAGCCCAGATCTCACAGTTTCTAGTTCGGAGTCTGGACAGAGTTTTCAGAGAAAAGTGGGAGGTGAAAAGACTTCTCACCCTGGTGTTTAGGATGAAAGAGATGAAAGGAAGAAAGGACAGCTGGCCATCCAGGCATCAAGGATGTTTGTTCACCAAACAGGTGAAGAACAGGATGTCCAAGCGCAAGTGAACCAAGCTTCTGGGACTCTTGCCAGCCTTGCCTTGGCACAGCCTGCATCTGAGATTCTGCCCCATCAGATGAGCCACTTGTCCTCGGAGAGGTGACTATGGTGGGTGGGTAAGGCTGGACTGATATGACCAACCTTGCTTTAGAGTTTCTTGCATTCATCTTTTCTGTCCCCCACCAGACTCGAGTTCCTTGAAAAAAAGCCACACGTCCCTTCCTCTCTGCACCCCCTCCAGGGCCTTGCACAGTCTTCACTGTCATCACATATAAGTGCATGCTGCATACAGGAAGGAAGTGGGAATGGACGGGTAGCACGCTGTGAATATGGCCACACTCAGTAGATCACTGGCCACATGGACAGTGGAAGGGGATTTTCTCAGAGCCACTAAAACCAATGTTCCAGGCTCACTCAACATAATGTAATGGAAAATCCTTTGTTCTAATTTGAGGCACCTGATATGTAAAGGAGAGAGCATGGGATGGAGGCCTTGGAGACTGTATTTATTACTCAACGGGGCAGGAACTTGGGAGAAGACACTGGTGTCCAGGAGAAGAGTTCAGGCCAGTGAATGAAGTCCCATCATGAGCCAGGAACTTAGCTAGTCCTGGCTGAAAATGCAACCACAGGAGACACTTCTGCCTCTCAAGGGGCTTAGGGTTCAATGGGGGAGAGACTTATATGATACACGTGTGAGATGAAGTCACAAGCACAGGAAGCCAAGTCTGCTCATTTCTGCTTGTCAAGATAATTTCACACAGCCCCTAACTCTGTGAGGCCGTGCGTTTGTTTGGGAAGATGCTTTGAAGACAAAACAGGATGGAGCACATGGCCCCCACATCTCTTGCCTGAGTCGCTACACTCCTTAAAAGATGCATGACCCAAGTCTTGTCTTTTCCTACACAGAAGATAACGTTGGACATGGTTAGTGTCTGTGAGAGATGGGAAAGTTCTTCTTCAAAGTTTATATATTAGACTACATTATAAGGAGTTACAATCTCTTGCTCTAGGGCCATTACCTGCTATTAGCATAAACATATACCCATGTATATACATTCTCTACATCAGCTACGTCTTAAATCAGCTACCTTTACTTGCTCCAGCATGTCTGAACAGTACTGGGCAAGCTCCAAACCCTGCTGCATGCCATTCCTTATTTGGAAACCCTCCTGACCTTCTTCTGACTAGCTTCCTCTTTTTCCTTGTCTTCTCCCTCATCTTCTTTCCCCTTATCTATTCAAGTTTTTAGCCAATTGGGTCAAGCATAGAATGTAAGGTCCCATTCTGGCCAATGGAAACTGGACGCAGCAGTAGGATGATCGCTTCAGGTTATGAAAGTTATAAATGTCCCTATCTCCCTTGTTCAGGTGCACTCATGCGGCAAGACTTCCGGCAAGTTGCGTCCTTTCTGCAGGAATTAAACTAGCCTTGCTGAGTAATCTATTGCCTCAGTGTGGATTTTTCCTGGTGTTATAAACCCGTTTCCAAGAGTGACTATGCCTCTGTAATCCATAACTAAATGTATTTTAGTCATCTGTAACCAGATATCCTCTTGTACTCTGACTTTTATGTGATTTTTCACATACTGAACCTCCACCACCCATCCATAAACTGTGAGCTGAAACACCACATTCTTTCAAATGGAACCACTCCTGGGCTATAGTCCTCCATCCACAGTCCTTGGTAAAGCTTCTGAATAAAACTAACTTTAATTCTTTAAAAGCTTGATTTTTTGTTCTTTAGTTGTCACGTAACAACCCAAAGATTCATTGCAAAACATAGGCTGGGAGGGTGAGGAGTGGGGCCATTGCTTTTTTTAACTGAAGTGATCTGAATAGATGTTCATGGTATTAGTAGCTGAATGTTTAAGGATTCTGGGACATTAAGAAGAGAGGTGGAATTCTAATTGGAGTGAGAAGCAATATAAATAACAAACAGAATGTGAACGTCACATTAGGGGAAGAGAGAAGGAGAAGGAAAAATAAGATCAATCTCCTCTAGTGCAGAGTAAAGGATCAGAGAGAGTGTAAAGAAGGGTAAACAGAGGTCAGACTGCAGATGGCCTCTGATGCCAGGTGAAGTTGTTTCGATGTATACATGAGCAACGGAGTGATAGGATGAGAATCAGCCTCAGTGTAAAACGAAGCAGGGGGAGAAGGATGGGTGTCAGGAGATAGTTAAGAAGCCATTGCAATAACCCAATGTGAGTTGGTCGAGGCAAGAACCAAGTTCATGCCATGGGTTGAGAGGAAATGATGAAGCAAGAGACCTTGAGAAGAAAGAACCCGCAGCGGGAAGAGTGAGAAGCGAAGCCTGAACAGAGTCTCAGGTCTATGAGCAGGGCAGGCAGGCTCAAGGCGAGCAGACACCCTCACTCTCTCACACAGCTGAGGCATCGACCCGGGGCGCATCTACATGCCCGGTCCCGGGTCCTTTCCCTGCACATATTCATTTGGTAGGCTTGGAATATACGTTTTAGCAAACATTCCAAAGGCAAACAACCCATTACAAAGGGGTTGTAGAAACCAAGCCTCCAAGTAGGAGGCTTCAGAGAGAATGGCCCTTGGATCACTCTTCACTCTGGAGTGTTCTGGAGAAATTCTGGCTTAAATTGTGAGTCATAGGAAAATATATTATTATATCCTCAAAAATCCCAAAGACTCTCTGCTTGACACACCCAGAACCCCCAGGCACGGACTTGGACTTCAGACTTTTCCGTCTCTTCCATCCCAAGCAAATGTCCCCACATCCGTCTTGAGCTGGACCTTCCTTGGCTTGGTTTCAAAGTGACAACCCAGAAGCCAATCTCTTCCGGCAAGCATTGATGTTGGTGCCCCTCATAAAGAACCTCACCTGTTTCGTCATGTCTCTTTCCTCTTCATGTCACATTGAGTTGTCTTTATCTTAACAGACAAGAACATTAGGGAAGGCTTTTAACTTCAAATTCCACAGACTTATGTGAACCCAAGTATATCTGAAACAGGTCTTAATTAATTTAGAAAGAATTTTTTGCTAGTGTTATGGATGCACCCATAGCCTCAGGAGGCTCTGATGACATGTGCCGAAGTTGGTCGGTACAGCTTGCTTTTATACATTTTAAAAAGACATAAGACATCAATCAATATATGTAAGATTTACATTGGTTCAATCTGGAAGCATGGGGCAACTTGAAGCAGGAGCTTCTTACTTTCCAGGTCTAGGTACATTTTAAATTTTTTCTGATTGACAATTGGTTGAAAGAGTTATTAGCAACAGAAAGGAGTGTCTGGGTTACAAAGGGGTTGTGGAGACCAAGGTTTCATCATGCAGATGAAGCTTCCAAATAGCAGCCTTCAGAGAGAATAGACTGTAAATGTTTCTCATCAGACCTAAGGTCTGTGTGGATGTTAATGCTGGCCGTATAATGAAGCCTGTCCCAACCCCTCTTCCATCACAGCCTGAACTAAATTTTCAGGTTAACTCTAGAATGCCTTTGGCCAAGAAAAAGGGTCTATTCAGAAAGTTAGGGGACCTCAGAATTTTATTTTAGGTTTTGCTTGCCACGAGAATTTGTTGGCTTTAGGAGTAACAATTTTGACAGGATCTTGCTGCAGAAAATAGCCCTGTTTCCTGACCCACAGTGGCAGGAAGATGGAAGGGGTGTGGCCTTACGGCATCCTTCCTATCCTGGCCATCATGCCTGAATTCTTCATTGCACCTGTCTCAAAGCAAATAAAGTGGATGGATAAGCTTGATTCTCAAGGGTGCCACCAGTTCAAATGAATTTTTGCAGGAACAAACGTAAAACAAACCAACATAAACAGCAAAAGAATACCTCCAACCCCCTGAGACAAGTGGACCTAAGGGTTTGTTGGGTAGAGGAGGACAACCTCTCAACCTCTCTCACCCTACCTCTCAAGACCTCACTCCAAACCTGACCTGTATCCAAAATTGCATCTCATTCTACTGAATATTAGCTAGAATTTATATTTGCTAAGGTTACATTAAGGGCGTTCACATTTTTTTCAATAGCGAAAAGCCACATTATTCAAACCATAGTAAAAAAAAAAATACTACTGACATAAATAAAGCTTTCATTTATTTGCCATTTAATAGTTTTCAAGCCATTTGCTTGAAAACAAAAAATACAAACAGGATGAAAAAGATGAGAAGATGAGGCTGGTCATTGTCTTAGTCCCTTCAGGCCACAGGAACAAAAATTTCATAAGCTGGGTAGTTAGAAAGAACAGAACTTCATTTCTCGCAGTTGTGGAGCTGGAAGTCCAAGATCAAGGCCCTGGCACATGGCACAGTCAGTGTCTGGTGAGGGCTGCTTCCCAGTCCACAGACGATGGCTTCTCTCTGTGTCCTCATGAGGTGGAAAGGTGGAACAAGCTCCTCCATGGTGGGTTTCTTGTCTAAGGGTACTCATCCACACTCAGGAACTCATCATTTCCCAAAGCCTCCACCTCTCAATATTTCACATTGGGGTTACTACTTCCACATGCGTTAAATACAGCAGGATATTCTTCTTCAAAGGTTTAGCTTGCTTAAGTTTCCTTGTCCTTCGTTATCTGCTCTCAAGGACAGACTTTCTTACCCTCTGTGTCCCTGGTAAACAACCTTCCCACCAGTCCTTATCTATAAAGCCCACATTCTACTCTGCTACCCTCTCTGTGAATTATGCCTCCCATGGCAATGGCTACTCCTGCTGAAACTCATCTTTCCACCTTCCTGCTGGTGTGACCACATTCCTGCACTTTTCAAGTTAGCCAACTGGGTTCGGCTTAGATTGTGCTGTCTGACCCTAGCCAGTAAGGAAACAACACAGCAGTAGGGGCTACCTGCATCAAGGATAAGAACCTCTTCCCTTCCCCTGTTCAGGTGTGCTCTCACCACTGCTCCATCCACAAGACATACCCTTCTATAGAAGTAAATTACCTTGCTGAGAAAATTCTTTGTCTGAGTGCTAGTTCTTCTGTTCTGCACTGAGGAACAAGCATTTGTTTCTAAGAACATATGAGTTTTTTGGGTACACAAGCTCATCTCCTTTACCTAAGCTAGTAAACTGTAACACAGAGCAGCTAAAAATGTTGCTTAGCTTCAAGAGCAGGATTTGAGCCAGGCCTGTCAGACTACAAAGCCTGCCTGCTTACAACTGCTGTGGAAACAGGCATCAAGAGGACAAGCTGAGTACCTTTATTTAGATTTTAGGAGCAATAGAGGTGAACTGGAAGGATGCACGTTTGACATGAGTATTGGACTTGACAAAAAGAGGTAATTTAAGTGCATCTGGAAGCTCCAGTCATACTTTATTTTTGTCATGACTCTTTATAATGACCCAATAGCTTAATGTAATTCTAGTGGAATGAGACTTGAAAAGTTTGAATTTATGTGTTGGATCTCATTCTGCTTCAGTGACAATTGCCCTTGACTGGAGCCTGCTGGCCTGATCCCTCAGCTCATCAGGCACCCAGAGGGAGCATTGGCCAGGACCTGGTTCAGCTGGTATTGCCAAACAGGTAACACTCCCTTTGCTTAATCCTTCAGGAAGGTTGTACCATATATATACATATATACACATACACAGTTAGTTGTTGTTGTTTTTTTTGCTATGCAATCTTCTCATAGTGGGCTCAAGAAGTGTAAGACCAAAACTTCAGGAACCATCACAGAGGCCTGAACGTCTACTGCAGAGCTCATCCCAACCGAAAATCCTTCTACTTGCCTCATTTGCTTCTACCTGGCCTCAGCTGTCCTCTAGCCTTTTTGTATTTTGCTCTTCTTGTGGTTATATATCAGCTGCTCAGCAGTCTTCTATAATTACAAGATTCTGAGAAACAGTTTCCGCTGTGGTAAACTCATAAAAGCAGGTGAAATTCCTATTCCTTAAAGCAGAAAATCTCTGCTTCAGAGATGTGTGAAGTCTCCATCTGAAGTTGCAACCTCAGGTTTCAAGCACTAAGAGATGTCTGCAGAAAAATATCAGCAGGCACTCCTCTGCCCTTGTGAATACAGCTCCATTTCCTTCCAGGCACACTCCTGAGTGTGTGCACCTCCCACACACCACAGATCTGAAAGGGGAGCTGGACCTGGCAGGAGCCTAGCATGAAAAGGCCACACACCTTGAGAGGAAAACAGTGACTGACCCAGAAAATGCTCCAGTCTGTTTGCACTAACAGCTTCTTCCTCCTTTGCCATTTCTCCCTAATGGCCAGTAGCCCCAGACACTAAAAATAGCCACCCTTCCTAAACACTGAGTATCCCAGATTTTATTCTTCATGCAGCATCTGGCGATGGAACCACCCATCCGTGATATTCTACATGTTTAATCTGCAGATTTTTTTCATTTATAGGATGGGGTTGGAAGGAATTGGATATCACAGCAAAGTCAGTTTATGAACTTGTCTTCTTGAGAGACACAATTTCTCCCAGGTAGAACCTATAGAACAGATAATAAGAGTGGTGCACTACTTCCTTTACTGTTTCATTTGAGTTCACATTTCACATTTCAAAATGCAGGAAGAAAGGGTTTTCAATGTTATTTGACCCAATCCTTGCTTCAATTCTCCTGGCATTTATCTCCCTTGTGTATGAAAAGCTTCTTTTGAAGTCAGAACTCCAGGCATGGAGGAAGAAGAAATTCGTCAAGAGAACTGAACTCAGAAAGATTAAAATGTAGAGTTTTAATATAGCTGTAGCTGACACCTGTCAAGGAGTTAAAAGGAATACTTTGGATTCTAAGAACACTGCCAGGACTATGAAGCACTACTTTTAAAACACATATTATTTTGAGTGAAACTTTTACAAAAAAAAAATCAATATAATCAACCATTCTAGTAAATGGATACACTGAAAGAATGTACTTGGCTCTAGAGTATTTATTTTTTTAAGGGAAAAAAAAAGCCTTCACTGAACGCATTTTTATATGTTTTCTAACAGGCAATATTTCTAAGTGTCCTTAACCTAGAGATTTTCCTTTTCCAATTTTATCTGGAGCTATTCCCACATAAACAACTTTCTTAACTCTAAATGAAAGTTGATAAGTTATCCATATATTACTAACATAGTTGCAATTGAATATCAGAGTCTGAAAGGTTTGAGAAAATAGAAATCTAGACATGACCAGTTAATCTCTCTCCAAAAAAGAACAATTACATTAAAAATCCTCCCTTATGTAGAAAATAATGATGAAATCCTGAGAGAGTCATGTCAACATTTAACCCCTCTCACTAATATTTCCTCTTACACTCAACTCCCGAAACTACAGAATGCATTTGTAAGAGTTTTACTATCAAATCAAATTTCTTTATGAATATTCTAGAAAGTGATTGCCAAAAACAGAGGTCAGTTTGTGTCTTCCAAAACTAAGGATTAGATTTAAAGGTATTTTCATGACTTGTTTGCCCTAAATTTTCTGATTTGTTTAATTATAAGGAAAGTTCAAGTATTATAAAGAAAAAATTTCAAGATTGCAAGTAGTAAGTTATATTAAAATATTATAATAACAATTATTGTTAACCATGAAATAGCACCCTGAAGCATGAAGTTCAGGCTGAATAAATATTTCTTTCTGTTGTTTCATCAACTCAACGCTTTATAAATTATGATTGATTTTGCTGGATACAGCTTTAAGGTTGACATTTTCTTTAATTTATGCTCAGGAAAAGAAAGTGGAGATTTAAGATACACTTTTTCTTTTTTTTTCTTTCTCTCTCTCTCTTTTTTTTTTTTTTTTTTTTTTTTTAAGAGACAGGGTTTCACCATGTTGGCCAGCCTGCTGGTCTTGAACTCTTGGCCTCAAGTGATCCGCCTGCCTCAGCCTCCCAAAGTTCTAGGATTACAGGCATGAGCCACCACACCAGGCCGATACTGTTTCCCTTGCTCAGCATATGAGAACATAAAAACTGAAAGGACAGATGACTTTAGGGAGAGGTAATGAGTTCTTTTCACCAGGCAGTTTGAGGTGTCTCTGAGTCATTCAAGGAAACATGCACACCTGGTGATAGACTGCTCCAGTCTGAAGCTCGGAGGAGCAGAGCAGATTCTGGACATGAACTTGGGAGGCCTGGGCATTGATGATGGCTGAAAGCCTGAGAACGGTGAGATTCCCCAGCAAGCAGGCACCAACAGAGAAGACAGGAGGGCATGAGTAATGGTGCCGCAGTTGAATGAGCAGAGGAGAGAGGACCACAAAGGAGACGGAGAAGGAAGTGGTGGCACCATGGGCTCAAGGAAAGGGGCCTCCAATAGGAAAGAGAACCCCATTGTGTCTGAAGCTACGGGGAAGTCAAGCAAGACAGAATCGAAAATTGATTGTAGAAATTAAGAAAAGCTCATTCATGGCGAATGATTTGTTGAAAGCAAAGCCAGATTCTCTGGCTGAGGTAGTGACTGGCAAGAAAGGATGGGGAAATTGGAAGCATAAATTGCTCTTTTGAGACGTTTGGCCATGAAGAGGAAGAGAGACATGGGGCAGGTGTTTTTGAGGGAATGTGGCGGCCAAGGGAAGTTTGATGCTACTTGTTATAAAGGAATAATCTACAGATAGAGGGGCACGGGATGATCAGAGTGAGGTTCTTTGAAAAGTCACAACGAGATGGGATCCAGAGAGGGTCAAGGACACACTTCATTACTGATTCCACCTCTCTCTAGTTATGCACTTGGCCAAGTTTCTGCATCTAGAGTAGAGATACTTATATCTATTGCAAAGAGGCAGGATGAGGTTGTATGCACATGATAAATACATCAAACGCTGCCCTGAGACTGGCAGGTCAGTGGTTAGTGATGTGCTGTGGCTGTGATGCTCATGGTTGCGGGGGAAGCTACAGGGTTAGTTAGTAAATTACAGAGCAACCCTTATACTCACATCATGACTCCAGCTTAATATCTCCAGCTGCACTCAAGATATTAAGACTATGTTGAATTAAATAAAAATAACAATACATTTTGTCAAAATGTGTAGTATGCAGCAAAAACACTGCTTAAAGGAATGTTTGTAGCACTGAATACATATATTTGAAACTGAAACAAGAAAACAATAAAGGAAATCGATGAAATCAAAAATTGTTTCTTTGGCAACATCAATACAATTGATAAACCTCTAGTCAGTCCAACAAAGAATAAAGATATATTACTAATATTAGAAATGAAAGAGGGGCAATCACTACAGATTTCCTTTTGTCAAGAGGATAATAAAGAAATAAATACTAAGGACAATCCCATGTCCAGATATCTGATAATAGATGAAATGAACCAATATCTTGAAAGATACTATACTTCGTCTGTTGCAGTGATAACACAGTAGCCTCTTTTCCTCTCTGATTTTTCCCTAACCTCCGTGCTGAATCTTCTTCACCTTATTAATGTAGATTTCTCTCATGCTTAGCTCAGTACCTAACACCTAATGAGGTATGAGTATACGTGTTTCTCAAATGAACAAGTCGCTCCCTGTTTCCATCCTCATCCCTCTCCTTTTCTCCACGTCTTACTTATCTCACTATCAAAAATTTAACTCCCAATTCTAGGGAGATAATAATTTAGTATCCAATTTTCATCAAGCTCCAGATTCATAGTTCCAGCTGTCTGAAGGATACGTCCACCAGAATGATATGCAGCTACTTCAGAGTCTGCTGGACTCGTGACTTCTTCCCTCCACTGACTTTACTCCTGATGCTGCGGTTCTCTGTGGTATACCAATGTTCTCCATCATAAACACCTGAAGTTTGCATGATACCACATTTTATTTTCCCCTGATTCATAAGTCTTGGACGTTGTTTCTTCCTAATGATCCCCAATTCTACCCTCTGTTTCCCCGTTGCTCCTGGCTTGGGCTTTCCCCTCTCATTGGAGTAATTCAACATCTCCCAAAACGCCATCCTATTCATGGTTCTCCTTGCACAAATTCACCCCTGCACACAAGTCTCATTGCTAAAGAGAGGTGGCATTTCCAGAAAGTATTTTAGTATAGCATTCAGCTTCTTTCCTTCTGGATCATAACCGTGTCTCAGGACCCGTTTCTTGCCATCCTCACTTTTTTTAAACTTAGAATAAGCTTGAGGATTTGCCTTTGAATCCCCAGTTTTCTATGGCTCTCCTGTGTAGCAGAAGTTGGTGCTAGCTTACTTTCTCTCAAAAGAATTGACCGATGTGGGAGGAAGATGTCACAATTCTAGGGACATGTCCACTGCCATTAGAAATGACACATCCCTGACTCAAATAAACACAAGCTTTTGGCTCTAGTGACCAGGCTGT
The DNA here is from genome assembly GCA_963573385.1 of Cacajao melanocephalus. NCBI lineage: Eukaryota > Metazoa > Chordata > Mammalia > Primates > Pitheciidae > Cacajao > Cacajao melanocephalus. Next base: position 19,504 of record CAUYLG010066797.1, read on the forward strand.
ACATTAATTTCATCTCCTCTGTATCTCCTTGTTTTCCCTTCACATATCATCACACTGACCAGAGATTTTTACTTACGCCCAGTGAATTTCATTGATCACCTCTCCTTCCGTCGTAACCCTGAAGGGCCAGGTGATTTTGATGGTCTTAAAGGTCATCAGTATATGTTAAACTATCATGAGCCAGCCCCATCCCAAATCATCTTTAAACCCTCCGTCAGTACTAAAACGTGACCCTGATCATCATATCCCACTTCCAGTTTTTACTAACTCCACATCTCTCTAGGGTCATGTGTGATTGTGCAAGGAGGCATGGTTTCAGTCAGGAGCTGAGCCTTTGGAGAGTGTAAGGACTGAGTTAAGTCACTTTGCTGTTTTCTATCTTCTCTTTGTCCCTCCAGGCCCAATCTCCATGTGCTCTAGGTTCTTGGAGGCAGATTTGTATCCAAGCATCAGAGGCCTCTTAGGCCTTGGCTTCCACAAAGGCTCAGGCATTAGGCCTTATCAACAGAGATCTGTTGGAAAAGAGGTGGAGGGAAGGTATTTATACCCCCAGCTTCTCACAGGTGCAGCACTGCCCATGGCGTGGCTATGTCCTTCCATGGAAGTGGATGGCTCCTGACCTCCTTCCCCTCCAGAGTGACCCTCAGATTTCAGTCATCACTCCAACACTTCATGCCTCTGCCCTAGAGGTGATGATGGCTCTGCCCACTCTTAGTAGTCCTGGGAAACTACACTGTTCCCTGTGATTTTCCAACACTGTGTCCACACTTTGGAAATAGCCCCTTTATTAAACATTCCTCAAATACCAAATTTGCCTGTGCCCCAAGTTTCCTGTTGGGACCCTGACAGACATAACCCCCTAGTGTGTGATATGGTTTGGCTGTGTTCCCCTCACCCCACAAGTCCCATCTTGAATTGTAGCTCTCATAATTGCCAGGTGTTATGGGAGGGACCCAGTGGGAAGTAATTGAATCATGGGAGCAGTTTCCCCATACTGTTCTCATGGTAGTGGGTAAGTCTCACTAGATGCAAGGATTTTACAGGGGGAAATCTCTTTCACTTAGCTCTCATTCTCTCTTGCCCCTGCCATGTAAGACGTGCCTTTCACCCTCCACCATGATCGTGAGGCCTCCCTGGCCATGTGGAACTGTGAGTCCATTAAACCGCTTTTCCTTTATAAATTAACCAGTCTTGGGTATGTCTTTATCAGCAGCATGAAAATGGACTAATAAAGTGTATGACTTTATGTCACTTAGTTAACTTCTAGAAAGTTATATTTCTCATTGGTAGAATGAGAATTATATTACTTATTTTTCAGAGTTTTTGTGAAAAACAAAACAATTCCTTCTAAAAGCAAAAAGCTCAACTCTCTATAATAAAAATAGGGTAAGTATAACATCATTAAACTAAATTTCTGCATAGACAAAATCGGAAAGACAAAATACACTAATGTTAATAAGTTCTGATAACGCACTGCCACTGGACCAGCCTGAAAGAAAAGATACACATTGGGAAACATTCTTGCCATATACACCAAAAATAAGCCTTATAATGTATAATACACTTTTATTATTCAATATAAGTAACTAGAAAATAAATGCAATAGAAAAATAGCTAAATAGGTAAGATAAACACAAATGGATTTAACATTTTTAAAAGATGCTCAACCACATACTTTGTAAAAAGAAATGCAAATTAAAACTGCATTGAAATATATGAGTTTTGTTGTTTTTACCTGTTGAATCCAAGAAGATTGAAAAGTAGGATAATACATCGTGTGGATGAGTATGTCAGGTAATCTGAACTTTCATACATCATTGACAGGAATATGAATTGGTACAACCTCTTTTGAGTGAAACTCAACAATATCTAATAAATAAAAAATGCACATATCCTCTGGCCCAGCAATTCTATTTCTAGAAATTAATTTTCTAGCTATACATACACAAGTGAAAAAGACACATGTACTAAGCTATTCATCACAGCACTGTTTGCAGATGCCAAAGACGGGGCCAGTCTAAGCCTCCACCAGTGTTGGATGCATACAGAGGCTTTGTCTCCTCCAGCTCGGCTCAGCTGGGACCAGCTGTATTAGTCAAGGTTTTCTAGAGAGACAGGACTAATAGGAGAGATGTATATATGAAAGGGAGTTTATTAAGGAGAATTGATTCACACAATCACAAGGTGAGATCCCACAATAGGCCATCTGCGAGCTGAGGAGAAGGAAGCCAATCTGAGTCCCAAAACCTCAAAGTAAGGAAGCAGACAGTGCAGGCTTCAGTCTGTGGCTGAAAGCCCGAGAACTCCTGACGAACCCTGATCCTTAAGCCCAAGGATCCAAAAGCTGAAGAACTTGCAGTCCAATGTAAGAGGGCAGAGAGCATCCAGCATGGGAGAAAGAGAGGGGCCGGAAGATTCAATCAGTCTAGTCCTTCCATGTTCTTCTGCCTGCTTTTATTCTAGCCATGCTGGCAGCTGGTTAGATGGTGCCCACTCAGATTGAGAGTGGGTCTGCCTCTCCCAGTCCACTGACTCAAAAGTCAATCTCTTTCAGCAACGCCCTCAAAGACACACCCAGGAACAAGACTGCATCCTTCAATCCAATCAAGTTGACATTCAATATTAAAGCTGGTTTCCCAGAATTCCCTTCCTCATAAGTTTCTGGATTGCAGCTCATCAAAGGAGAAATGTGCAAGAGCTGGAAGTCCTGCAGCATTTGTTGAGCTTGAAAGCTGGTGCACAGCAGATGTTGGTGTGCCTCCCAGCACGCCGCTCACTGACTTGCAGACAGGGCAGCGGCCAGTTGTGCAGCTCCTACTGCATTTGTCTCCGAAACTTGGTCGGGTGTGAGTCTGGCTCCATAACCCATTTTTAGACTGCATTCTAGCCTGGGCAATAGAACAAGAATCTCGTTCTCTCTCC
>CAUYLG010066800.1:0-31411 GCA_963573385.1 Cacajao melanocephalus
GCCTGCCTGCCTGCCTGCCTGCCTGCCTGTAGCTGCTGCCAGCGACAGCAATCCCACACTCCCTAACAGCAGGTTCTCAGCATACTTGCATACACCCTGAAGATAGATGCTTTCTCCCCTCAGCCATCTCTGCTGCTATCACCCACGTACTCCACCATAGGGCCTGGGGATCACCCTAGCCTGCCCACCACAGCCTGCATTCATGCACACCACCAAAAAGCCTGAGGACAGGCCTGCCCCGCCTGGAGCCCCTCCCTCAATGTACAAGCATATTCCCCAAGGGCCTGGAATCACCTATCCCCACCTCCCACCACTGGCATCTGTGCACTTTTCCCAGAGGCTTGAGGACTGACCCACCCAGCCTACCACTACCATCACAGCTGGCACCTACCCACATGTGTCACCTTAGGGCCTGGGGTCTGGCCTACCCAGACCATTACAATGACCACTAAGACAAGCACATGCTGCCTGGGAGCCTGAGGGTTGTCCTACCACCACTACAGCCATCACCCACGCCACACATGCTGTCCAAGGGCCTGAGGACCCACTCACTCACCCTGCCCACTGCTGCCACTGCTAACACCTGAGTGAGCATACTGGAGTTTCAAGACTTGGCCCACTTGGAAATGCTAAAATGGGTGATCTTGTACACTACCTGGAAGCACAAGGACAGGCACACCTAGCCTGCTGCTTTCACCACTGGTGACTAAGGACTGGCCTACCAGGCATCCCTGTCCCCAGGAAAACCTCATCACAGCCTCTGCTAACAACCATAGACTAAGCCACTGAGGAAATCACAAATACCATTGACACTGTTTACAGCTGTGGAAATCATGTGAAGATTACACTACTGCCTGCACCCAGAAACAAAGCTAAAGTGCCCTACTAAACCAATACTATAGATACATCTTCTGAAAAATTTCTTCCCTATGAATGCTAACCCAAAAATTGGGAGAGGCAACTGTTATGCCAGATGTGCAGATATAAACTGTTACACAGATTTGCAGATATTAACATAAGAAGGCAAGAAACATGAAAAAGCAAGGAAATACAACACCTCCAAAGGAGCACAATAAATCTCCAGCAACAGTGTTTATGAAAAACAGAATTATGAAATGCTGGAAAAAGAATTCAAAATAATGATATTAAAGAAGTTTACTGAGATACAAGAGAGCACAGATAAACAATACAAAGAAATCAGAAAAAGCAATTTAGGATATGAATGAGAAATTCAACAAAGAGATTGCTTTCATAAAAAAGAACCAAACAAATCCTGGAACTGAATAATTCAATGAATAAAATAAAATAAATTATGTGAGAGCTTTAACAATAGATTAGACCAAGCAGAAGAAAAGTCTTCAGAACTTGAAGACAGGTCTTTTGAAATAGCCCAGTCAGACAAAAGAAGAAGAAAAAGAATGAATAAAGCCTAGGTGACATATGGGACACCATAAAGGGACTAGACATTCTAATTTTGAGTTCCAGAAGGTAAAGAGAAGCCCAAGGCATAGAAAAGCTATTTAACAAATTAATAGCTGAAAACTTCTCAAGTTGAATAAGAGATTTAGATATCCACATATAGGAATGTCAGCAATCTCCAAAAAGATGTAACCCAAAGAAGTGTTCTCCACAGCACATTACAGTCAAATTGTCAGAAGTCAAAGACAAAGAGAGAATTCTAAAATCAGCAAAAGAAAAGCATGTATTCACATGTAAGGGAGTCCCCACCAAACTAATAGCAGAATTCTCAGGAGGAACCTTACAGGCCAAGCAGAGTAAGATGACAGAATGAGAGAATGAGATAATACATATTCAAACTGCTGAAAGAAAAAAAAAAGACTGTTGAACAAGAATACTATACCCATATAGTTGTTCTTCATAAATGAAGGAGAAATAAAGTCTTTCCCAGAAAAGCAAAAACTGAAGGAATTTGTAATTACTACACTGGTCCTACAAGAAATGTCTAAGTGAGCCCTATGGTTAGGACTGGTAGAGCAAACACACAAATGAGGAAGAGAAAGGACTCAAATATTACCACTACAAAAAACAAAATAAACAAAAACAGAGAAAGAAAGGAACAAAGAAACAATTAACAAAGTAACAGGAATAAGTCCTCACACATCAATCATAACCTTGAATGTAAATGGATAAATTTTCCACTTAAAAGATCTAAACAGGCTGAATAAAGGAAAAAAATGACCTCACTATGTGTTGCCTACAAGAAACCTGCTTCCCCTATAAAGACACATATAGACTGATAATAAAGGGATGAAAAAAGATATTCCATACAAATGGAAACCAAAAGTGAGCAGGAATAGCTATGGTTATGTGAGATAAAATAGACTTTAAGTCAAAAATAGTAAAAGAAGACACAGGTCATTATATAATGATAAATGGATCAATTCAGCCAGAGGATATAACAATTCTAAATATATATGCACCCAACACCAGAACACCCAGATACCTAAAGCAAATAATATTAGAAATCTATCTCTCCCACTAGAGAGATAGACTTCAATTCAATAATAGCTGGGGACTTCAACACCTCACTCTCATCATTGGACAGATTATTAAGACACAAAGATAACAGAGAAACATTGGATTAAACTGCACTTTAGATCAAATCAACCTAACAGACATCTACAGAACATTTTATCCAACAGCTGCAGAATACACATTCTTCTCACAGCACATGGAGCATCCTCCAGAGTAGACCAATGTTAAGCTATAAAAACTGATCTTGATACATTTTTTAAAACTGAAATTATACCAAGTATCTTTTCAAGCCACAATAGAATAATTCTAGAAATCAACAACAAGAGGGACTTTTGAAACTATACAAATACATATAAATTAAACAACTTGCTTCTGAACAACTACTAGGTAAATAAAGAAAGTAAGAAGGAAATAAAAACATTTCTTGCAACAACTGAAAATGGAAACACAGTATCTGGAAACCTACTGAATACAGGAAAAACAGTGCTAAGAAGGAAATTTATTGCAATAAACACCTACATCAAAAAAATAAGAAGCCTCTAAATAAACAATATAACAACACACCTCAAGGAACTAGAAGAACAAGAACCAACCAAACTCAAAATTAGAAGAAAAAAATAATAAAGATTAGAGCAGAACTAAATAAAATAGAGGCTGAAAAAATACAAGCATTCAATAAAGTGAAAATTTGGTTTTTTGAAAAGAAACAAAATTGATAAACCAGCTAGACTAACCAAGAAAAAAGAGAGAAGACCCAAATGAACAAAATCAGAAACAAAAAAAGGAGACATCACAGCTGACACCACAGAAATACGAAAGATGATCAGAGATTATTATGACCAACTATGCACAAGCTGGAAAACCTAGAGGAAAGGATAAATTCCTGGACACACACAACCTACCAAGACTAAATTCAAAAGAAATAGAAAACATGAACAGACCAATAATGAGTAACAGGCTTAAATCAGTAATAAAAAGTCTCCCAAAAAAGAAAAGCCCAGGAATGGATGGCTTTACTGCTGAATTTTATGAAATGTATAAAGACGAACTAACACCTATTTGCCTCTCCAACTATTCCAAAAAGGTGAAGAGAAAGGAATTCTCCCCAACTCATTCTATGAGGGCAGCATTACCCTGATACCAAGACCAGACAAGGACACAATTAAAAGAAAACAACAACAACAGAAAACTACAGACCAATACCTCTGATGAACATAGACACAAAATTCTCCAACAAAGTGCTGGGAAATAGAATCCAACAGTACATCAATACACCATAATCAAGTGGGAATTGTCCCAGGCATGCAAGGATAGGTTCACATATGCAAGTTAATCCATAAACATGATATATAACATCAACAGAATGAAAGACAAAAAGCATATGATTATCTCAATAGATGTAGAAAAAGCATTTGATAAAATTCAACATCTTTTCATGATAAAAACTCTCAACCAACTAGGCAGAGAAGAAACATACCTCAACATAAAGGCCCTGTATGACAGACTCACAGCTAACATCATACTAAATGGAAAAATGCTAAAAAGCCTTTTCTCTAAGAACTGGAAAAAAACAAATATGTCCACTTTTACCATCACCATTCAACGTGAAAGGAAAATCTTCCATGTCTGGAACCCCGAGCCAGAGCAATCAGGCAAGAGAAAGAAACAAAGGGTATCTGAATTGAAAAAGAGGAAGTCAAAATTTTCATCTTTGCAGATGACATGATTTTATATTTAGAAAACCTAAAGATTTCACCAAAAAAAAACCTCTATGAAATCATTAAAAAATAAATCAAGAAAACAATTTAGTTTACAATAGCTACAAAAAATAAAATGCCCAGAAATAAATTTAACCAAGGAGTTGAAACAACTCTGCAAGGAAAACTCCAAAACGCTGATGAAAAAAATTAAAGAGTACACAAACAAATTGAAATGCACTTCATACCCATGGATCAGAAGAATTAATATTGTTAAAATGACCATATTACCCAAAGTAATCTGCAGATCCAATGTAATCGCTATCAAAATACCAGCATCAGGCCAGGCACGGTGGCTCACACCTGCAACCCAGCACTTTGGGAGGCCAAGGCAGGCAGATCACTTGAGGCCAGGAGTTCAAGATATGCCTGGCCAATATGGTAAAACTCTGTCTCTACTAAAAATGCAAAAAATTAGCCAAGCATGGTGGCAAGTGCCTGCAACCCTAGCTACTCAGGAGGCTGAAGCGAGAACAGCTTGATTCTAGGAGACAGAGGCTGCAGTGAGCTGAGATCGTGCCACTGCACTCCAGCCTGGACAATAGAGTGAGACTCTATCTAAAACAAAACAAAACAACACAAACAAACAAAAACCCTCAAAATTTCAATATCATACTTTACAGAATTAGAAAAAAAATCTTATAATTCATATGAAACCAAAAAGGAGCCTGAATAGCCAAAGCAACCCCAGGCAAACAAGCAAAAAGAACAAAGCTGGAGGCATTACACTACCTGCCTTCAAAACATATTACAAGATCATAGTAAACAAAACAGCATGTTACTGGTACACAAAGAGATACACAGACCAATGGAACAGAATAAAGAATCCAGAAATAAATCCAGTTATTTACAGCCAACTGATTTTTGACAAAGGCAACAAGAACATACACTGGGGAAAGGACACCCTCCTCAATAAATGGTGCTGGGGAAGCTGGATATCCATATGCAGAAGAATGAAACTAGACCCGTATCTCTCACCATATACAAAAGTCAACTCAATATGGATCAAAGACCTAAATATAAGACCCCAAACTATAGAACTACTAAGAAAACAGGGAAAACATTACAGGATATTGGTCTAGACAAAGATTTCATGGCTAAGGCCTCAAAAGCACAGGCAACAAAAACAAAAATAGACAAATGGAACTCTATTAAACTAAAAAGGTCCTGGGCAGAAAAAAAAAAAAAATCAACAGAGTGAAGAAACAATCTGTTGAATGGGAGGAAATATTTGCAAACTGTTCATCAAAGGACTAATATCTGGAATATACAAGGAACTCAACTCAAAAAGAAAAAGCAAATAATTCCATTGAAAAGTGGACAAAGACAGCAGGACGGTGGCCATGAAAGCCGGAATTCACTAAGGAGTGTGTAACAACTCACCTGCCGAAAAAAAAAGAAAAGTGGACAAAGAATTGGATGTGGTGGCTCATGCCTCTAATCCCAGTGCCTTGGGAGGCCAAGGCAGGAGGATTGCTTGAGGTCAGGAGTTTGAGACCAGCTTGGGCAACCTAACAAGAACCAGTTTCTATAAATAAATAAATAAATAAATAAGCCAGGTGTAATGTTCCACCTCTAGTCCTAGAAACTTGGGAGACTAAGGTGAGAGGATCACTTGAGCCCAAGAGTTCAAATTTGCCATGAACAATAGTCACGCTGCTACACTCCATCCCAGGTGACAGAGTGAGACTCTGCCTCTAAAAAAAAAAAAAATTTTTTAATGTGCAAAAGACACAAATAGACATTTCTCAAAAGGAGGCATACAAATGGCCATCAGGTATATGAAAAAATGCTAAATGACACTAGACTTCAGGGAAGTGCAAATCAAAACTGCAATGAAATATCATCCTAACCTAGTTATAATGACTATTATTAAATACACAATAGATGTTGGTAAAGATGTAGAAAAAATGAAACTCTTATACACCGTTGGTGGGAATGTATATTTGCACAGCCATTATGGAAACAGTATTGAGGTTTCTCAAAATACTAAAAATAGAACTACCATATGATCCAGCAATCCCACTACTGAGTATTTACCCAAAGGAAAAGAAGTCAGTGTATCAGAGAGATACCTGCACTCTATGTTCATTGCTGCACTATTCACAATAGCAAAGATATGGAATCCTAAGTGTCCATCAGCAGAGGAAGAGATAAAATGTGGTACATTATGCAATGGAATACTACTTGGCCAAAGAAAAGAATGAAATCCTATCATTTATAGCAACATGGATGGAATTAGAGGTCCTTATGTTATTAAATCAGACACAGAAAGACAAATATCGCATGTTCCCACTCTCATATGGGACCTTTAAAAGTTAATCTTGGCCAGGCATGCTGGCTCACATCTGTAATTCCAGCACTTTGGGAGGCCAAGGCAGGTGGATCACCCGAGGTCAGGAGTTCAAGACCAGCTTGGCCTAGATGGTGAAGCCCCGTCTCTACTAAAAATACAAAACTCAGCCAGGCATGGTGGTATGCGCCTGTAAACCCAGCTACTCAGGAGGCTGAGGGTGGAGAATTGCTTGAACCTAGGAGGTGGAGGTTGCAGTGAGCCAAGATCGTACCATTGCACTTCAACCTAAGCGACAGAGCAAGACTCCGCCTGAAAAAAAAAAAAAAAAGATTGATCTTGCGGAGGTAGAGAGTAGAATGATAGTTACCAGGGGCTGAGAAGTGGGGTGGGAATGAAGAGAGGAGAGGTTGGTGAATGGGAACAAACATACAGTTTAAGTTCCAATGTTCAATAGCAGAGTAGGGTAACTGAAGTTAACAACATACTGTGTATTTCAAAATAACTGGAAGAGAGAACTTAAACTGTTCTCCACATAGAAATGAAAAATACTCAAGGTAATGGACACCCAAAGTACCTTGACTTAATCATTACATTCTATACATGTAACAAATTATCATATTTCTCCATAAAAATGGACAAATACTATGTATCAGTAAAAAAAAATTTAAACCACTATGAGATGCCATTATATAGCCACTAGAATTAGCTGTAATCAAAAAGATGATAACATATATGGTAAGGATGTGGAAACTAGAACCCTCACACATTGCTGGTTAGAATGTAAAATGATGATAGTCATTTTGAAAAACAGTGTGGCAGTTTCTTGAAAAGTTAAACATAAACTTACTCTACAATCCAGCAACTCCATTGCTAGGTATCTATTCAAGGGAAATGAAAACATTTCTCCACACAAAGACATGTACGTGATGAATGTTCACAGCAACATATTCATAGTAACCAAAAAACTTGAAACAATTTAAATGCCCATCAGTTAATGAATGGTTGAACAAAATGGGCGGTATCCTTACAACGGAATTACATTCAGCAGTAGAAAGACGTGGACTACTCAAACACGTTACAGCTTAGATGAACCTCAAAAACTCATGCTAAGAGAAAGAAGCCAGCCACAAAAAAACTACATATGGTATGATTCCGTTTATATGTTATGTCCAGAAAAGGCAAATTCATAGAAACAGCAGATCAGCGGTTGTCAGGTGCTGGGGCGGCAGCAGGAACTGACTGCGTATTGGCAGGAGGAAACATACGAGGAGGGCGAAGGGTTCTAAAACTGGACTGTGGCGATGATTGTACAACTCTATAAATTTAGTAAACATTGAATTGTAGACTTAAAATAAGTACATTTTAGTATTTATAGTTTACTTGGAAAATGCTGTTTAAAAATAAAAAAAAAAAAAAAGAAAGATAAAAGCTCGGGCTGGGCATGGTGGCTCATGCCTGTAATCCCAGCACTTTGGGAGGCTGAGGCAGCCAGATCACTCCAGGTCAGGAGTTCAAGATCAGCCTGGTCAACATGATGAAACCCCGTCTCTGCTAAAAATACAAAAATCAACTGGGCATGGTGACATGTGCCTGTAATCCCAGCTACTTGGAAGGCTGAGGCAGGAGAATCGCTTGAACCTGGGAGGTGGAGGTGGCAGTGAGCCGAGATCACACCACTGACTGCACTACAGCCTGGGTGACAGAGCATGACTCTGCATCAATCAATCAATAAACAGAAAAATCATTGCCCCAGGACGGGATTGAATGTATTAATAATAGGACCGACCTCCACCCTTGTCAATCTGACCTTCAACTTCCACGAGAGCTACACACCAGACAGATGCACAGTTTCTTTACTGAAAGGTTAGAGTCAGGGCAGTTTCAGAACAGAAATTATAAGGCTGAAGGGGGAAAGGTTAAGATGTCAAGATTTGGGCACCACCTTGAATCTCATAAGACATTCACACTCATGTCCTCTGAGCAACTCCGACTCCCAAACACTGTTGATTCCTTGGTGCTTTTGCATTCTTCAGCAGCCACCAGGCCTTATCCAGTGGATTTATTACAACTCCGGGGTAGAGCCATGACTCCAGACCCGTGGGTAAGGCCCATGCACCTTCCAATCCAGGGCCTCTGATCTCTCCTGAGAGCTGGGCCATGACTTACTTTACCAATTGCCCATTTCAGTAGCCCACCTCCCAAAGCAGGATTTCTCTTGGAAACAGGCAGAGGGACCATAAGTAGAAAATTCCGTTGTTCCTGTTCAAGACATAAGCTGGCCCTCAGAGCCTTTGAGACCCCATTCCAAACCTGAGAAGATTTTAGGCTCTTTCCTGCTCCTCCTGGAGCCCAAGGGTCTCTCAAAAGAGCTGCTGCCTTGATTATATTCAGATTCTAGAATGTCAGTCCCCTCTGAAAGGCAGGTGGGTGGGTTGCTTTATTCCTCCCCATGTGCTTGAATGAAAGTTTTCCATACCAGGACTTAAAGAAGAGGGCATGATGGGCCCCAGAGCAGCCGGTCTGTATTTGAACTTGGCCGGGACCAAGTTTACCAGTGCAGGACCACAGGGGTGGGGTAGACAGGTAGTCGCAGCAGGAGTGGAACCAGCTGAGCAGAGCCTGAGCAAACAGAAGAGCACTGTTGGTGTCAGCATGCTGGGTCCCAGACGGGGACAGCGCATCCCTAGGTGGGGCCCTCCTGGGGCTGGTGAGGGTGGGCAGCCAATCACGCACAGCTGGCTGGAGTAAGAGAGCAAGGCAAAAGGGCAGGAGACAGATCCTAGACATCTATCCGAGCCCAGAGACCACCCTGGGCAGGGTGGCAGCCACTCATTTGGATTATACAACAGCCTGGCTTCTACTTTTGCCCAATTCTTGGCACGCAGCCACAGTGATTCTGCTAAAGCCTAGTTCAGGTGGCAGAACTCCTGTGCTGCGCATCAGCCAGAGCGGCCAAGCTCCAGAGAAGGTGACACGCCCAAGCAAAGCCGACCTGCCACACCAAGGCCAGGGCCCTAATACACAATGACAGTGTTTACGTTCATACCCCCGACTCTTGAATCATCAGACTCCCCGCCCCCTTGGTGGCCCACTCTTTCCTATTAAAAACTAGCTCTCCCCTTTGCTCGGTGACAATGCAGAGACCCTCCCCTACAAGGCAGCATGTACCCTCTCAGAATCAATTCCCATTTTCCCTTTTGACTGCTAGGCCTAGAATTAGGATTAAATCTCAACCTAATTCAGTAGGGGACATGCACACCAGAGGACTTCCAGGACCCGGTAAGCATGACCAGCAGGAGCCCGCCAAAGTGTATCCACGGCACTGGAGTCTGAGGGTGCCTGACCAAGGGGGTCTGAGTATAAAACTGGAAAAGGGAGACTTCATCAATGTGAGTTCACTCCCAAGGTTTAACCTCCCAATGAGGACTCCGAGTGATGGTGCAAACCCTACAAGGATGTCTGCGGGAAGCATGAATAAAATGATGCCCACCCTCTGTGAGGCTGACAGGCAGGACTGCCACGGCAGACAATGCCATGGGAAACTGAAAGGCTCAGAGATGTGGGTATATTGGGGTGGATATGCCGTCTAAGGTCAGAAGATACACCAGATGAGTATGTTCCACGAGAAGCCCCGAAAAATGTGTCATTTACTAATGCCGTAATAAACAGGCTAGTGAGGGGCACCAGCATCACTACAGAGTTCACCGGGGATGTAAGGGCGATCTGGCTGTGACAGCTCTCATCCCGTTGATTGCCCAGGTTGATTCGGCTGATCTGGCTGGCTAGCCGGGTGTCCCCACCCCCTCACCGCTGCACGTGCATCCCTCCTGAAGCTGTGCCAAAGCTTCCCCAATAGAGGAGGACCAGTGTTTGGTCAAGGATATAGGAGTAGCTGCGCTCCCCTGCCAAAACCTCCAAACAAGCTCTCAATGTTCACTGGGGACTCCTCTCTGCAGGGGTTTTGCCTTTCCTGTCTACAGGGCCTCAGCCACCACCACTATCCCCTCTGCAGGCCAAGGCCGATGGTGGAGAAGACACCACCACAGGACAAAGGTCACTGATCACAGGGTGATGAGCGCCATCAGAAACCAGATGGCCACAGCTGTTGCAGTGTACTGAAAACAGGGTTGCAGTGGCAGCCACGGGGCTCAGAATGTGGGGGCAAGCTGAAGTCCACTTTTATGACCTAAGGTTGGAATACAGGTAGCCTCACGATCATTGGCAATTATCTTGGCAAGCTGGTCAGCAGCTTGTAGAAAGGAAAAGCCAATGATCTGGGACAAGGGGGTCTGGAAGGGAGATGTGGATGGATGCCTGAAAGTGGGCACCAAGGGTGAAGACTCTCTTCTCACACAGCTCATGAGAGCACATCCAACACAGGAGCACTAAACAACCAAGTGACCTGGCCAGCTGGCACCAGCCAGCCCTGCCATCAGCCACACAACTGCTGGCATGAGGGCACCTGAGCAGTGTGGAGGCTCTGCATGGCCCCAGCAGTATCAGCTCCCACTCGCCAAGGTTGGTCCAGTTACTGCCACCCCCAAACATCCAACCTGACAGAAGCAGGGACTAATGTTGAGCCCCCAATATGGCACCATGTGGCACTTGGTGGCAAATGGACTACATTGGACCCCTTCCACCCTGAAAAAGCCAAACATTCCAGATACGGTTTTGCCTTTCCTGCCTGCAGGGCCTCAGCCAGCACCACTATCCAAGGGCATGTGGAGCATTTCATGCCCCGGCACAAGATCCCATATGACCTCCATCAGATGAGGGAGCCTGCTTTATGGCAAAGAAGGTGCAGGGAGTAGCCATGATCATGTGACCAGGGGCTATATCTATATCCAGAAGTGTGGGCATGATAAAGTGTTGAAATTGCCATTAAAGGTGCAACTGAGGCCACAGTGTGCAAAGATGAGGTGTCATCCTCCAGGATGCAATATGCAGTTTTAATCAAAGACCTGTATATGCTGCTATGTCCCCAACAGGAAGAATACATGGGTAAGTTCAGAACTAAGGGAATGGAAGCAAGAGTCTGTTGTGGGCTCAGTTGTGTCCCCCACAAAATTCATATGTTAAAATCCTAACTCCCAATACTTCAAAATGTGACTCTAATTGGAGACAGAGCCTTTAAAGACATAATGAAAATCAAATGAGGTCATGGAGTGGGCCCTAACCCAATATGGCAGGTGTCCTCATAAGAAGATATCAGGACCCAGACACACAGGGAGGAGACATGAGGAGAAAGACAAGCTAAGGAGAGAAGTCTTAGAAGAAACCAACCCTGCCAACACCTTTATCTTAGACTTCTAGCTTCCAGAACCGTGAGGAAATAAAATTCCATAAATTCCATTGCTACCTGGACTGTGGTTCTTTGTAATGGTGGTCCTAGTAGACTAATAGACCCTGATCACCTTCACTTTCAGTGACTCACTTGGGGGATTTGTCCTTTCTGTGCCCACAATTTGACCTCTGTATGTTAAGAGCTCCTGGTTCCTAAGAACAATTCCACCAAGGGCTCACCAAGAATCCCATTAAATGATAAGCTACAAGTGCTACCTGATGCTTCAGGATCCCTAGACCGAGGAATCATTAAGCAAGAGTGGAGTCAGCATCCTGGTGATGCTGATTTATCACGATCAACAAGAAAAGCAGGTTGGCTTTACACAGTGAGGGCAGGGAGGAAAACGTTTGGCATCTCTTGATATTTCCTTGCCCAACTGTGATGGGCTGAGGAAGGGCACGGTGCTAGGAATCAGACCCTCCAAGGATGAGGATCTCGGCCATGCAACCAGCTAAGAGCAGAAAAGGCACTATCTGGGGGTGAGGAGAACCCAAAGTGGCTACTGGAGGAGGGAGATGAGATGAGGACTATCAACTCACGGCCCCGCAGTCAGCTGCAGCCTCAGAAGCACTAGTCTCCTCAACCTTCCCCTTGTAAGTTTCTCCCAGGAAGAGAGATCAACCCAGAACTTGGAGGAGTGATGCTCAGAACATATATGAAGAAGTAGGTCCTGGAGGTCCAAGTGGGGGAATATGGTGGACACTGTGATGCTCCACCCAGATCCTCTTCAATGGGACTTTTGCCTCAGCTTCTGAGAGTGCTGTAAGCAGACAGAGTTCAGCTCTCAGCTCCTGCAGGGATCTCATCCGCTGCAGTAAGTCCCCAAGCCCAAGAGCACATTCCTTCCAGGGCAGCCCACATGCAATGACTGATCTATGTGGGAGCACCAAAGCCTGGCCATGTCGCCCAGCTCGGGACAACAGTGATGGCCATGCTAATTCCTAAGCTCACCACAGGCTCCACTGAGGCCGTCCTCGGGCCTGCCCATAGCTCAGCTTCTCCCGGTGCCCAGTCCTTCTTCCTCGCCCTTCCATTGTTTTTGATTTCTAACTAAATAAATGTATTTAAGTGCAGTCATTGTTCACATGCCCAAGCATTGTTTTTTGTTTGTTGGTTGGTTTTTGTTTTTGTTTTTTTGAGACACAGTTTAACTCTTGTTGCCCAGGCTGGAGTGCAATGGTGTGATCTCGGTTCACTGCAAACTCCGCCTCCCAGTTTCAAGCAATTCTCCTGCCTCAGCCTCCCAAGTAGCTGGATTACAGGCACCTACCACCTCGCCCATCTAATTTTTGTATTTTTAGTAGAGACGGGGTTTCGCCATGTTGGTCAGGCTGGTCTCAAACTCCTGACCTTAGATGATCTGCCCGCCGCAGCCTCCCAAAGTGCTGGAATTACAGGCGTGAGCCACCATGCCCAGCCTCAAGCATTGTTTTATAATTATACTTAATAATGTAATTCCTTTCCATCTCAGAACCCACACTTTTGTCCAAAGTTCTAAGCTTTATCAATCTCCATGCCCACATCCACTTGTTCCCCTGGCATAGTTTTCTAGGTTGTGTTGCCTGGCAATTTACAACAATATGGCTATGGTTGCTTTTTAGTGCCTTTGCACCAGGCGTTTCTCCTGCCTTCTCTCATTTGATCCTTTTAACACCACTATGAGTCAGACGCTGCATGATTTCCATTTCCAGTGAAGAACCTGGGTCTCAGAAGGTTCAGTTACTCTCTCAAAATCACATCCCAGGTCCACGGGAAGACCAGGAGGTGCTCAGACAGCCCAGCTCTGAGTCCACTGTTTCTCCCTCTGCTGCTGCCTTTCTGACGCAAAAGGAGGACACCTGCTTGGTGGGCACAGCTGCTGGGAGGATAAGCAACAGTGAACACCACACAAAGGGAAAGCTAGGTCAACCAAAGGAGGAGCTCTAGCAGTAGGATGGGCTTCCTTGAGTGGTCATGAGACCCCTATCCCTGGGAATATCCAAACTTCCACCAGGCCTATGAGAAATGTTACGTTGGGTAATCAGAAAAGTCCTAGCCAACTCAAGGAAGAAAGGATTCTCTGATTCCATCCATGACATTCAAATCCCCCCGCACTGAGCTGATTCGAAGGTTCCAGCTGACAGTGATTTGAGGAGTGGCAGACTTGTCACCTCCACAGAAGCTCTGGAGCTGGATGAAGCCCTGCCCCACCTCTGGACTACTGCCAGCTGCTGGCAGCGACTCTGACCAGCCAGAGAGCAAGAGGCCAGACTGCAGTACCACTGGGGTCCCTCCACAGTCTCAGTGCCCTTGACTGCAGCCCTCCAGGTGCCTAATGGATGCTGCAGCTGTGCATGGGAGTGAATGCCAATCAGCCCTGGAGGGCAAATGCCATGGAGGTGCAGATGGAGGTGCACCAACCATAGCCCCTCTTCCACATTTCTTCCCTTACTGAAGAGGCGGGTGGGTCCAACACACTGGCAGGCGTGTGTGTGTGTGTGTGTGTGTGTGTGCAGGTGTGTGTTACCTGTATACATCAGTGCCTGCTGCAAACACCTCCTTGGCTCGCCAATAGCATCCAGATTCCCATAGGAGCAGGGTAGCACCTGGCAGCAAGCCTGCATTTCTGAGGAGCTCAGAGTAGTTCCTCACTGAGGTAAGCACAACTCTCAACTCAATTCACCTCTTCTTCAACTCCCCTTTCAACCAACGTAAAGCCAAGAGAATATTCACTATCAACACAACAAACTGGATTATTCGGGGTTTCCTACTCTTACCTGAAACTCCTTCACTCATTTAGTGAACGTAGATTGAGCCAGGACCTGTAATAGGCTCAAAGAGAGTCTGCAAACTCTTTCTTTAAAAGGCCAGATAGTAAAGTTTTGGGCTCTGTGATCTCACCTATCTTGGTCACAACTACTCAACCCTGCTGTAGCATGAAAACAGACACAGACAATATAGAAACAAATGAGCATGGCTGTGTGCCAATAAAACTGCTTATAAAAACATGCCACAGGCCTGATTTAGCCCCATAGGCCTTAGTTTGCCAACCCCTGATCTAAGAACACAAAGAATGGATATATATGCATAAGGAGGATGGAGGATGGAGGTGAGGTTCTTCCTGTCCTCTGAAATTTTATAAAACTAGAAAAACAAGTCTTAGGCCAGGCACAGTGGCTCATGCCTGTAATCCTAACATTTTGGGAGGCTAAGGCAGGAGGATTGCTTGAGCTCAGGAGTTCAAGACCAGCCTGGGCAACATAGTGAGACCTTGTCTCTACTAAAAAATAAAAAATAAATTAAAAAATGAGCCTGCATTGATGTCCAGTAGGTGGTCTGCGGTTCCAGGTACTCAGGAGGTTGAGGCAGGAAGACTGCTTGAGCCTGGGAGATTGAGGCTGCAATGAGCTATGATTGTGACACTGCACTCCAGCCTGGGTGACAGAGTGAGATGCCATTGGAAGGAAGGAAGGAAAGAAGAAAGGAAGCAAGGAAGGAAGGACGGAAGGAAGGGAGGGAGGGAGGGAGGGAGGGAGGGAAGGAGGGAGGGAGGGAAAGATGGGAAGGGGAGAGAAGGAAGAAAGAAGAAAAGGAAAGGAAGGAAGGAAGGAAAAAGGAAAGAAGAAAAGAAGGAAGGAAGGAAGGGAGGATGGGAGGAAGGAAGTGTCTTTATCAAGGGAGGAAGGAAAGAAAAAGGGAAAGAAGGAAAGGAAAAAAAGAAAGAAGGAAAGAAAAAAGAAAGGAAGGAAGGTCTTGATCTTAACTTTGACATGCCACAGCAAAACCAAAGCATGCCCAGTGAATGACTTCTGACCCCAAGCTCCTGACAGCACTGGGTAGCCCTGGGGCAGGAGGCTTGGGTGTGAGCCCACTCTCTGCCAGTTAGCAGTGTATACACCACTTCCATGATGTTTGGTTTCTTCTATAAAATGAAGCTATTTTATTTTACTTTTTTATTTTATTTTATTTTATTTTATTTTATTTTATTTTATTTTGACATGGAGTTTCACTCTTCTTTTTGCCCAGGCTGGAGTGTGATGGCGCAATCTCGGCTCTCCACAACCTCCGCCTCCCAGGTTCAAGTGATTCTCCTGCTTCAACCTCCTGAGTAGCTGGGATTACAGGCATGCGCCACCACACCCAGCTATTTTTGTATTTTTTTTTTTTTAGTAGAGATGGAGTTTCTCCATGTTGGTCAGGCTTGTCTCAAACTCCCGACCTCAGGTGATCCACCTGCCTCAGCCTCCCAAAGTACTGGGATTACAGGTGTGAGCCACTGCGCCTGGCTAAAATGAGGCTATTTTATAGAATACAATGACTCACGCCTGTAGTTTCAGCTATTCAGAAGGCCTGATGCAGAAAGATTGCCTGAGCCCAGGAGTTCAAGGTTACAGTGAGCTATGATTGTGCCACTGCACCCCAGCCTCAGTGACAGAGCGAGACCTTGTCCCAAAATAAATAAAAGTAAAATGGGAATATTAATGCATATATGCATCATGGGATCACTATGAAGATTAAAATCACATCATGTGGAAGTGCTCCGTAAATTATAAAAAACTATGGAGATGTAAGAGACTGTCATTGTTAGCCTCCAAACTCATGCAAAACTTGAGACATGGTCCCAGCCCTGCCACTGATTAGCTGTGGGACCCTGGGTAGGTCACCTCTCCTCTCCTCCCCCTTGGTTTCGACACTGAGATGCTGGAAGGTGATAAGGGAAGTTCTTTGTACAGTGTAGAGTGTGCACTTTCTATGTTGTCTCGATGTCATCATTAGACAATAATTATTGTTATCATCATTTTATATCATTATAATTGTCTGTGTTTCTATCTAAAAGCTCCCTAGATACTTCTGTCTGCCAAAGCCACTGAGGAGTCTCTTTCCCTCTTTCACTTCGGAGCAAGTCCTCCTCATTCTGTCAGCGCAGGATGAGGCCACTCTTCAAAACAGTGTACAGCAACCGCCTCTCCGCCTGCCTGGTCTGTCTGTCTGTCCGTCTCTCCCACTGTCCTGTGAGCTCCTTGAATATCGGGGGTGAACCAGGTCTGACTCATCTGTGTCCCCGCCCCTGCCCCAGCACCTGGTGCACAGTGAGGTCTGCCGGGTCCATCTGATGAGAATCCCTGGCCTGATGTGCTGCTCCATGTTACTGCTGACCCTCCAGGAAGATCACCCAGCACCTAACACCTGTTTGAGGGCCACGGAGGGGAGATTTGGATCTTCCTCGCTGTTTGCATGGCAGGGTCACGCTGCCAAGGTGCTCCTGTCAGGCCTCCTGCTGTGGCCCTACCCCCCCCCCATCTCTCAGATCCCCAGGAGCCTCCCCGACAGGACTTCACCTCTCACCTCTCACCCACTGCTGGGTGCATCCAGAGGTGCCACACACCTGCATGGCTCACCCACAGGGGCCCGCGAGTCCATGGCATCGGGTTCATGTGGTGGTTCCTGCTGCTGCTATCAGGACACGTGGCTTCCTCAGCAGCCAGCAGCAGACCCGGGTATCATTCCTTACAAAAGCAGAAAGCTGATGGCCTGTGGGGCACAATGTCACTACTGAGAAAGAGGCTCAATGGGTCAAGTCTTCCCTCTTCCTCCCGCAGCACAAACTGCTCAAAGTTGCAGTGGACAGGGCAGAAGACATTCTCCAGGACCAACAGTTGGCTGCTCTTGGTCAATGCTGAGTAACAGACGCTCCTCTATTTTCCCTCCCTCTTCCTTCCCTCTGCTTCCCTGGGTCTTCACTCCTCAATAAAGTGTGAGCGTCCAAGTTTTTGCCTCAGACTTGATTTTCTAGGTGACAAGAGCTGAGACATGAGGGCCTAGGAAATGCCCACTTTGGTGCCCCCATCTGCTCTCCATCCTCTCAGAGCCTTCCAATGCCTAAGCCCACATTCTCTGCCAGTCCTCAGCACCCTACCCCTCTTATCCTTATCCTTCCCAACCGACCTAGAGCCCACGAGGCCCACCTGAGTCTCCATTCACAGTGGACCTGTATGGAAGCTTTAAAATATGTCCATACCTTCTCCCCTCAAACCACGAAGCCTAATACCCCCTCCCCTTGAGTGTACATCGGACTTAGTAAGCTGCTTCTAATAAATAGAATTAGCCGAGCATGGTGTCTCACACCTGTAATCTTAGCACTTTAGGAGGCGGAGGCGGGCAGATCACTTGAGGTTAGGAGTTCAAAAACAGCCTGGCTAACAGGGTGAAACCCTGTCTCTGCTAAAAATACAAAAAAAAATTAGCTGGGTAGGAGGCTGAGGCAGGAGAATCGCTTGAACCTGGGAGATAGAGGTTGCAGTGAGCCGAGATCATACCACTGCACTCCAGCCTGGGCAACAGAGAGAGACTCTGTCTCAAAATAATAATAGTAATAATAATAAATAGTATCATAGCATATGACTTCCAAAATGAGGCCTGAAAATGCACTGCAGCCTCCTCCTCTCCCTCAGGTCACTTGTGCCAGGAGAAGCCAGATGCCATGGAGAGGCTCACTCAGCAAGGAACAGAAGCCTCTAGCCAGTGACCATGTGAGGGAGCCAGCTCAAGCCAGATTCTCTTGCCCCACTCAGGCCTTCAGATGAATGCAGCCCCAACCAACATCTTTTTTTTATTGTACTTTAGGTTCTGGGGTACATGTGCAGATCATGCAAGGTTATTGCACAGGTACATACATGGCAAGGTGGTTTGCTGCCTCCATTCCCCCTTCATCTATATCCAGCATTTCTCCCCACATTATCCCTCCCCACCCCCTGCTGTCCCTCCCCTAACCCCCCCCAACAGACCCCAGTGCATGATGTTTCCCTCCCTGTGTCCACGTGTTCTCATTGTTCAACACCCTCCTATGAGTGAGAACATGCGGCGTTTGACATCTTGACTGAAATCTCATGAGAGGTCTCGAGCCAGAACCAGTCAGCGAAGCCAATCCCAGACTCCTGGTCCTCAGGAGTCATGTGTGACGATAACTGTTTGCTGTTTCAAGCCTCTAAGTTTCAGGGTAATTTGTTCCTCAGCAGTCAACACCACTCTATCCTTTTACTTGTCTCAGGGGCTTTCTTCCCCTTCCCCTCCACATCCTCAAAGATCTGCCCAACATGCAATCCTTTTATTCTCAGTGAAGAAGCTTGTCTCCCACTTTATGAGGCAAGAAGAGGGGAGACGAGGCACTCAAATGCGACATGCCCAGCTCCCTGACCTATGCCCTCCACAGACGCCTGCACCTGCCCCGTGTCCCTGCCTTGCGTCCGGTCCCAGGGGATGAGCTCCTCACTCCCATTCAAGAGCAGCCCTTCCCGGGCTTCTGCTCCCCATTGTTCTGCCTCACTCCTAAGCCTGCAGGTGTATCTTCCCCACAGCCTAGAGCTGAGTCTCTCCTTTCTGTGAAGCCCTTGACCAGAAGCCACTCCTGACTCCCATTCTCTCTCCTTCTCTAACAAGTACCTTGAAGGGGCCAGGCGTGCCCACCACGCACCTGCTCATTCCTCAACCACTGAGCAGTAGCCGCTGCCCCTCTTCCCCAGAGCTCCTCTTGCCCCCTCCCGGTCTCCAGTTATCTCTAGCTGCCAAACCCAGTCGTCACTCCCCAGCCCATCTCCCAGGGGCCACTCTGCAGCATGTGACACTGTTGGCCACTCCTTCTGCCCTCCAGCCCTCCTCCTCACCTCCATACTGTGCTCCCTCCCGATGCCCCTCACCGGTCCTCACTGCTTCCTGTGCAGACCCCACCTCCTCCTCCCACAGCTCAGACACGGATGTTCTTGGGTCTCCATCTTCAGCCCGTGCTTCTCTTACTCTTCCCGTCCTCCTCAAGAGGAATCCTGACTCCCTCTCATGGCAAAAACATCCATCCCTGTATGGATGGCTGTCAAGTTCACGCCTTGCCCAGACCTCTTCCCGGAGTGTCAGCTTGTATCCAACTGCCTGCCATCTCCCAAAAGTGCTTCCAAGTCACCATGTTCAGAGGATGTAATGCTGCATGCTTCCATAGCATCTTCCATCTCGCTGAATGGCACCTGCAGCCACCAGCTCACGGCCAAGACCAGGTTGTCACCCTGGAAGTCCTACTCCCACTTCCAAATATTCAGCAAGTCCAACTGAATCTTCTCCCAAGAGGGTTTTAAAATCTGGCCCTCGCACTGTCCTGAGGATGCGCTAGCCTGCAGGAGACCTTGTGGTCTCTAACCTGGACCCTGAGACAGGGTCCTGACTGGTCTCTCTTAGATCTATAGATCTACAAGGTAGAGATCAATGGCTCTATCCTGCAGCCACAGGGAACTTTCCAGAACTCTAATCATTTTGTCCCCTTCCTAAAACCCTTCAGTGACTCCCCTTCACCCTCTGTGATCTGTCCTCTGTCAGCCCAATCGCCCTCAAAGCCCACCACTCCCAGACTCACACTTGAAGACATGCTAAAACCTGTGTCTTCTGTTTGCCTGCACATGCTCTGCACAGTCTGACCTCCAGCCTTGGCTCATACGGGTTCTTCTGCCTTGTATGCCCTTTCCACCTTTCTTCCCCTGGCCAACTCTGCCATTTTCCAAAGCCCAGCTCCCGCATCATCTCCCACAAACCCCCGCTGCCTACATCCTCCTCCATCTCCACTGCAACTTTCTGACCTTGGCATGTGGGACATTGGGCAGAGTGAGGGTTAGAGCCACCTCGCCGCACTGTCACCAGCACCCACTGAAGGACAACATGAGTCCTGGCCCGTAGTCAACAATTCACAGCTTGTAGCAGCCATGACTAGTATCCTCTGTGCTCTCTCTGGTATCTGCCCCCCTCCCCACCACCCTGTCTTGGCCCTCATGGCTCTAGGCTACTTCCTTGTCTAACTGGGAGTTTGCTGATAAAGAGGTGGCATTGTTCCACCCCCAGAGCCTGCACAGTGCCTGGCATAGAGGAGGTGCTCAGTCGACATCTCTGAACAGGACAAAAGAGCTGAGAAGTACGCCGGGTGCGGTGGCTCATGCCTGTAATCCCAGCACTTTGGGAGGCCAAGGTAGGAGATGAGACCATCCTGGCTAACGTGGTGAAACCCCATCTCTGCTAAAAATACAAAAAATAAGCTGGGCATGGTGGTGCACCCCTGTAGTCCCAGCTACTCAGGAGGCTGAGGCAGGAAAATCACTTGAACCCGGGAGGCAGAGGTTGCAGTGAGCTGAGATCATGCCATTGCACTCCAGCCTGGGGCAACAGAGCAAAACTCACCTCAAAAAACAAAAAAGAGAGAGAGAGAAAGAGATCTGAGAGGTAAAAGGAAAGGCAAGAAGCAACTGTGCCCTTAAGTAAGTGCAGCACAGTGGATGGTCATGCTGGGCCCCTCCTGCTCTATCACCAGTAACCTGGCGGCCTTGGCCAAGTGGCCCCAACTCTCTGAGCTTTGGTTCATTTAGAGCACACGGGGAAGTTGTGCATGGGGACACCCATTTGCTCAGGGTCAGCATGAACCCACTGCACTACACGAGGGCCCTGGACCATCTTGTCCCAGCCCTGCGTGGGTGCAGTGGGTCCTTCACCCACTTCTTCCTGCCAGGCCAGCCAGGCAGTGTGGAGAGCCCGGGGGGCACACATACGTGCTGCAAACTTGTTTTCTTGGAAAGGAGACGTCATTTTGTCCTTGTGGTTGCCTGCGGACGCCTGCAGACAGACTGTCTTGCTGGAGGAGGTGTGTTGGTGGGAGTGGGGGGCAGGGGGATGCCCACCTGCACCCGGGGTGCCTGGCCCCTGCCCACCTCGCTGCCTCTCTCACCCCTCTTGCCTCTCTCCTCTCCTGTGCCCCTCTCTCCTTTCCTCCCTCCTCTCTCCGCTCTCCCCTCTGTCTGGCTTTCTCCTCTCTCCTCTCTGTCTCTTGGTCTCCTCTCCTTCCTCTCATTTCCTTTCGCTCCCCTGCCTGCCTCCTCTCTGACACCATCTCTCTGCCTCTCATTCTCTGTCTTGTTTCTGTTTCTCTCGAGCGCGTTCTTTTCTCTTCTTTCTCTCTCTCTGATTGCTTTAGTCTTATTTATCATGCCCTCCTTTTCTTTACTCTCCATTCTGTGCAAAGAATTTTTCCCCCGCTGCCTCCAGGCGAAGTTGGTGGAGAAGAATGAATTTTTCATTTGTTTTTCCATATTCTGCTCCTGTACCCAAGAAAGTGGAACTCAGGCCCCTCTGTATGTGTCTGGAGATACGACATACCTTGATCTTGGAGTTTTGTTTTGTCATTTCCCATAAAAGTAAAACCCGCTCAGAAAGTCAGGCGCCAGGCCCAGGGAATCAGAACAGCAAGCCTGTCGGCACGTCCAGCGGACCTTGCCGTGTTGGCAGCCCTGGGAGATGGGGAGCTTCCTTTGCCTTCTGTCCCACTGGAAGGGTAAGAACCCGTTAGAATGGCTGTGTGTTTCCAAGCATGCCGGAGCCGGAAGTTCTGTTTCTAGCCAAGGATGCCAACTGAGTGCCTATGTGCACGCGAGCACATACACATCACCCACACACACGCACACTCATGGGAGCTCCTGTGTGGCTGTCCCCCACCTCCTGACAAATATGTTTACCAGGTAAGGGCCTTGAGTCACTGGAGCCCATGGGACAGGGAGGATCGTGGGGAAAACAGACTTCTCCTAATCAGCTTTTCCTTCCTTGCTCTTATTTCAAGAGAGAAACGGAGTTAGGGTCAGCCCAGCTGGACTTGTTTTCTGTCCACTTTGAGGATGTCCCATCCCTCCCTGCTCCTCCGTTTCCCCCAACACGACTGGGTTCCATGAGACTGGATTGGTGTCAGATGGGAGTGCCATGGGGTTGTTCATTGCTGCCTGAAGGGACTGGGATTGTCCCCACTACTCCCCTGGATCTGCGTCACCCTCCAGGCCTCAGTGTAAACGACCTCTCCAGTGACGACCTTCTTGCCAACCAAATGGGAGAACGAGAGTGCTGCTCTCCGAGCTCCCTCCCAGCCCCCAGCTGGCCCCGTCTCCACGCCTCCGCCTCCGTCAATCTGCGGTTGTCTGATACTTGTCGCCACACCTTCCCTGCTAAAATGCAAGCCTCATGAGACAGGAGCCGAGCTGCTATTGTTCACCAGAACATCCTGCCACCTGCACAGTGCCTGGCACATGGTAGGCCACCAACAAATATCTGTTGAATGAGTGAGTGAATGAATGAATGAGTAAATGGGATCTTCTCATCCAAGCCCCCGATGTTGGCGATGATGACGCTGAGAGGCCCCAGGGGAGAAAGCAATTGCCCAAGATTGCACAGCCGGGGGTGCCTGGCCATGGTGAGGGTTCTGGTTCCCTCCCAGCATCCTCACCCCACACCAGTTCCAGTTCCCCGGAGTCCCTCCCTAGCTGGGCTTCTCCCAGTAACCAACAGTCCTTCTACAAGAACTTCACACACCTGCCTGCTATCCTCTTAAGCCAGGCCTATATTTTCTTTGGAGTAATAATTAAAATAACATATTCACCAGCTGTTTTTTTTTTTTACTAGATTTAATCTGCTCAGGCTCTGATTTGCATATTAAAAGCACTAATTAGCCCCTCCGCGTGCTTGGGCACGGAGAGCGCAGTAACTGGTCACGTAGTCCCTGAAGACCCATTCCCAGCGCTCTGGGCGAGGATGCGGATGGCGGCGCGAGCCCTGGGCAGGGAGAAGCAGCCTTTGTTTCCAGCATTCGGGGACTGGGACGCTCCACCGCTCCATCCTTGTGGCTCTTCTTCTCTTTGAAGTGTCGTGTTTGATGTGTTCACTTGTCTGTCAGTTTTTATTTTAACTCCTTTAGAGTGTGTGTTTTAACCCCTCCTGGTCACAGCCGGGCTGAGAGTCCCCAGAGAGTGTGGGCGGCCTTGGACCAGGGGCGCCACGGTGAGCCCCGAGCCCACGGGCAGCGGGGCCGTTCCCCTTCCCAAGCTCGCTCCCACCCCTGCCTCCCAGCCAGGAGGAGAAGGGCGATTCCAGCATGCCGGTCCGTTTAAAGTATTCCTTGACTGGACCCGTACAGAGGAATAGCTAATTGCGTTGTTATTATTTCCTTAAAAATAAAACTGGGGAATGTGTGTGCGGGGAGGCTGAGGGGCCCCGTCTATAAACGCTGTGGGCCGTGCAGCGGCATTCTGCGCAGGCTCCAGCACGCAGGACCCCGGGGCAGCATTCAGCGTTCCCCAAAGACAGCTCTGACTTTCTGCTCCCCCGGGGCTGAGATCTCACATACGGACCTGCCTGCTCCATCCCCGGCTCTGGAAAGGAAACCGAGGCCTAAGTCTCGCAGGAGCTGGCAGAGGCCAGCCAGGGACCCGGCGAGGGAGACAGTCCCAGAATTTCAGCCATTCCCGCCTGGCATCCCACAAGCTGCTCCCCCAGACCCCGGGTGTTCACGGGCGAGCCTGCGGGGGCTGGGCCACAGCAGAGAGAGCCAGATGGCGGCTGTGCGAGCACCAGGGGCAGGGCCAAAAACCGTAACTGGGAAGAAAGCGCTGGCAAGAGAGCCCCTTTATTTCTTCTGCCCAGGCTCGGGGTGGAATCCAGCTCTGGCGACTGGAGCCATCTCAGCCTCCAGGCGACCGTGGCCCGTGTCGATGCCTGGAAGAGCACCTGGAAGAAGGCCATGGGGCCCTCCGCCCACGAGGCAGCCCGGCCCCTCCCAGATGGATCCCCGGCCACTCTGCCTGTGCCCACCTGCTGCGCCCTGGCCTGTGCCGGAGCAGGAGCCAGAACGCCCTGCACCCCTTCTGGGCCAATCTGGAGCGACTGGGGTCGACCTCCTTTGTCCATTTCTGCACGGGCCCCACAGGCGCTTGTTGGACATCTGGCCTGCTCCAGACCCATGGATGAAGATGGAGAAGGTGTCTGGGAGGGACGGCGGACCCTCGGCTCTACCTGCAGCCAGAGCCCTGTGTGCAGGAGGCAGCCTTGCTGGAGAGCCCACCTGGCTTTGACAGGAGCAGCCCAGCAGGAAGCTTCGAAGTCAAAGTCCCACCTCACAGTCAGCAGGGAACTGCAGGGAGAAAAGAAGGAGACGGTGTGGCTATGCTCCGGACAGAAGACCACCACTCAAGGCTCTCTCTTGACTTGGGTGGGCGGAAGGGGACACCCACTAGGAACGCAAGAAAACATGGAGTCAGCTAAGCAGCTCTGGGGTCCAGACAGAAACTGTGGGAGACAGACGCCAGGGAAGTCTTGATTTCGGGGGCAGAAGAACAGCAAGGGCCAGGGGGCTCCCGAGCCAGCCTTGGAGGGCCGGGACCTCAGGGAGACTGAGCCAGGGCTGCCGGCCTGAAAGAGAGTGATCATGTGGGCCACTGGGGTGTCTTCGAGGTGCCGAGGTGCCACAAGGGTAGGGGATGGAACGCATGCCTGGAAGGAAAAACGGACACCCAACTGGGGAGAAGTGCTGTGTGGTTCTCGCTGGGCCTAGGGAGAGCTGCCAGATCTTTCCAGCTACCAAGAATGAGGTACAGGAGGGAGTGGAGGGAACGGGCGGCCCTGGCAGGCAGGAGCACAAGAGAGGAGCAGAAGCGCGCCCGCCATCCGCGCAGAAGGCAGAGAGCTTGGAGGGGCTGCGCCAGGCTGGGCAAGGCTGGGATCCCTGTGGGGGCTGGAGAGGAGCTGGCCCCGGCGCCGCAGCAGGAGGGGAGCTGCATTTAGGTTTGCACAGTGGCCTGTCTAGAGTGGTCCGATGTCACTGCACACTGCTGCCAAGGAGCAACAGTCACCCTGCCTCCATCCGGGTTCCCTGGGTGGGGAAAATAGAAGACAAAGGAGAAGGGGCAGGTTGGAAAGGTGATGGGCGAGTGACACCAGTAGTGAGGAAGACATGGACCAGACTTGGAAACTCAGGGATTACGACTTACAAAGTCCTATGTGCCGTAGGAGGTACAGGTATTCTGAGGGCTACTTTCCAAGAATGGTGGGTTTTCTGCAAGGGAACAGAATGTCTCCAAAGGGGGAGCAGGGAGCCCACATCAGTCTGTTGTTGAAAAATCCCCCACAAGTGCATTCACAGCCCACAGAGGAGCAACCCCGAGGTACCGCATGGAAGCTGGCAGCACAGAGCTTGACCACCCATCTATCTCAGCACGTTCAGTCCCTCTCAGATACACCGGCTGGAAAAACCTCTTCTCCATGACCAAAGATCTAGACTGCCACCCAAAATCAGGTCCCTAGGTGCTCCAAGGGAACAGCTTTGACTTGAGGAACACAGTACCAGAGGCCATCAGGTCAGCCGCCCCTGCCGTGGGCTCTCTGGGAAGTAGGATCCCGGTGTGCGGTAGTCAGTGTGAGGCTGGCAGGGTGTTCCTAAAAGGCCTGAAGGCCCAGAAACCGTGCAGAGGTGGAACACGGGGGTGATGGCGGGGTCGTGGCATTGCCCTTCCAATTGGACTTGCAGTTAGAGAAAGCCAAGTTGAGACAAAGCAAGCTCACACCTTGTTTGAGCCTCAGGGAGAGTTCAGGTTCACCGTTTCAGATAGAAACTGAAAGACCTAGATCTGGGCAGAGGCCCAGATGAGTGCATTTTAGCTAGAACTCGGTGGAACATGAAGACAACGTAGACGGGTGAGAGACTCTGTCCATGTGTCATCATTTAATTCCTCCAGATCAATCTCAAAAAGCCAGAGACTGATAGCCACGTCTCACTTTTCAACAGGGAAGAGTGCTAACTGCCATATTTGCAAGTTGACCGGGTATTTTGGTGCTTCCTGCCGTGGAAAATGTGCTTAGACCATCTCGTTGGCACAGTGAAGACACAATCACCTGCTGCAGATGATGTGACCAAGGCTGACGGGCTGTTTTGGGGGACATCCCTGACAACCTTGGCAGATTAGGGGGCTGAGGTGGGAGCCTGAGCCTCGTCTCCAGTAGACTTGGATAAATGCGTGGTAGACACAGCCTGGCGTATTTCAGGGGCTTCTCTGGGGCAGCACGGACTAGATGCTCACGGTCCAGAGGCGCTGAATTATACAATGTCTTTAACCTAAGAGGTTTCAAGGAGCTGTGGTAAGGCTAGAAATTGAACTTCCAAGGTGCATCATCTCTGAGATGCCCTAATTTCTTCCCCAAGAGGTACATATCCACATCTGGCTGACCCCAGGTCTGGAGGCCCAGCACCCATGGGGAGTTGGTTTCATGCTCTCCACAGCCTTCCCATGGAGCAGCCTCAGGCCTCAAGGACTCCTTTGCAGAGAGAGCTAAAGAACCCCCTCAGAGAAGAAACACCTAGGAATAAGTAGAATGGAACCCCACTTCTTCTTCCTAAGACCTCCTCTCTCTCCTCTCCTCCCTTCTCCTGTCCTTTCCTCTCCTCTCCTAAGAGACTTTTCCTTACCCAGAACATCTGAAGGAGGTGGACAGTTGGGGAAAAAAATCACAGGTTGTAGAAACTGTGCTTCCCTCTCTTGTCCTCTTTCCCCTTCTCTCTGCTGGATGGTTAGTCCAGGAAGATGCTGTCGGGGCTGACAGCTGCTCTCTCTGGAAGAAATCTTTGGTCCCAAAGAGAGCCTGGGTTAGAGCCAAGAGGGGTGGAATCAAGTCGCTTGTGGCTTGGGGTAAGCCAAGCTGGCGCCTTGCCTAAGGTCAGGCTACTTGATGAGGCTCCTCTTATCTGTAGGTGGAGTCAATCTCCAAAAGGACAAAGATGGAAGCCACAAGGTCTCTTGACACCTAGGCCCCAAAGTTGCACAGCATCACATCTGCCACATTCTGTGGGTCAAGGCAAATCATGAGGCTGGCCGAGATGCAAAAGGTAAGGAAACAGATTCCACCTCTTAATGAGAGGAGCTGCAAAATAGTGTGACCATGTTTTACCATCGACCACACACACACTGCACAGTTCAGCAATTCTATTTCTAAATGTGTAGCCCAGACCCGGAGAGACTCTTATACAAACTGACGGGAACAAGCATATTCATTACAGCATCCCATGTTAAAGCAAAATTGAAAACAAAGATGCCCACCATTGGGAGAATATATAGGTGAAAAGTGGCATGCACTGGAAAACTATACAGCAATTTATAAAGGAACTAGATCTCTACTTACAACTCGGATGAATCAAAGATTATGCTGATTGGAAAGCAACAAGTTATAGAATGAAATGTATAAAAAATTAGCCGGGCATGGTGGTGTACTCCTGTAATCCCAGCTACTCGGGAGACTGAGACAGGAGAATCACTTGAACCCAGGAGGCGGATGTTGCAGTGAGCCAAGATCATGCCACTGCACTCCAGCCTGGAAGACAGAGCAAGACCCTGTCTCAAAAAAAAAGAATAATAATTAAATGTATAGTATGATACAATTTTAAGGAAAAGTGTTCAAATACAAAGACAATACTGTATATTATTTTCAAATACATACATATGTAAAAGGCTAGGGGGAAATCGAAGGGATCAGCATGAATGAGATGAGATTCTGTGCAATGGAGAGAATAGAATGGGCATGGAGGAAGGCTGGACTGGATTAATGAGAGCATGGCATCTCTAACTGAGGAGAAAGATGACTAAATAGATTCGTCCAGTTTGTGCACTTGAGATCCACACTCACAGAACAATTTCAAAATAAGAAGATAAACTTGATGAGAGGGAGCCACGAAGAAAGAAGATAAAGAGGGATAACTGGACGAGGGAGATCTGTAGAAAGTTAAAGGAAGGTCAGCAGCACATGCTGCGGTAGGACCCACGTTCTCATGGGAGAGGCAGCACACACAGACAATTAACACTCAGTGCTTTAATTTTAAAAAAATTGTTGCTTATGGCCGGGTGCAGTGGCTCATGCCTGTAATCCCACCACTTTGGGAGGCCAAGGTGGGTGGATCACTTGAGGCCAGGAGTTCAAGACCAGCCTGAGCTACTTGGGAGGCTGAGGCAGGAAGATCACTTGAACCAGGGAGGTGGAGGTTGCAGCGAGCTGAGATCATGCCACTACACTCTAGCCTGGGCAACAGAGTGAGACTGTCTAAAAAATAAAAAACACAATTGTTATATCTATTTATTCTTTTAACATATTCCTTTTGTCAGAAGGTCATAAAGTTGCCAATTCATTATCTGGATAAAGCTGGTGTTGGCTGTGGTTTAAACTTTGTGGGCAAAGCAACTGCTGCTTCTACCTATGTAGGTGACTGTGGCTAAATTCATTCGCTCACTCCTTCAATGAGTGTTTATGGAGTACCTCTCATGTGTCTGGTGCCTTGGTTTGGGGATGCACCAGTGATCCCAACATGGAGCTTACATATGGAATGTTCTCATCCAGCGAGGAATTCCTCTTGAAGCTTCCACTCCCCTGCTGGATGATTCGATCTGCTGAGGTTTTATGGTTTCTCCTATCTTTCCTTCCTGGGCAGAGTTAATACTCACAGGCCTTCAAGTCCCCACTCACAGCAGATTGAAAGGAGTGTGGAGAGGGCAAGCCCTCGCTACCCTGCAGCAGCCCCTCCCTTGTGGTCTCCTGCCGACCCTCTCTGGGTTCTTGACTCTGACCCTTTTCTTCCCAGGAGCCAACACAATAAGGCTCTGCCTCCTAATCTAAACCCCAGGGTCCCTCTTTTTTGTTTGTTTTTTTGTTTTTGTTTTTTGAGACGGGGCCCCCTCTGTCACCCAGGCTGAAGTGCAGTGGCACAATCTCTTCTCACTGCAGCCTCCACTCCCACCTCCCAGGCTCCAGTGATCCTCCCACCTCAGCCCTCCAAGTAGCTGGGCCCACAGGTGTGCCCACCACGCCCGGCAATTTCTTGTATTGTGAGGTTTCACCATGTTGCCCAGGCTGGTCTGGAACTCCTGAGCTCAAGTGATTTACTGCCTTGGCCTCCCAAAGTGCTGAGATTACAAGCATGAGCCCCGACGCCCGGCCCAGAGGCCCAGAGGCCCAGAGGCCCAGAGCTCTGGATCTTCCTTTCCTCACTGTCTTTCTATATCTCCATTGGACCAGACACAGAAGGGAGTGGGAAAATGCTGGGCAATCTCTGAACAGACAGCAATCCATGGAGGGCTTTCCAGTGGGGCATGAAAGTGAGCCTTGCTCTGGGCTAGAGAGGTAGGGGTTTGATTGGTCTAAAGAGGCCAGGCCTGGGGTCGACCCCTCTTCCTCTAACCGCTCTCCCCACTCTATGCACATGCTACTCACCTGCCCCTCTGTGTCCTCACTCACCTTGAGTACACTGGGGGATGTGTTCCCACCTTGGGCATATGAGACCCAGCCCAAGCGTCCCCACCTCTGGAGAGCCTCCCGTCAATTTTCCCAGGCTGAGCTGAGAGCCTCTTCTGTGCCCCTGGCAGCTGGCACACACACCCATCTCCTGTGGCTCTCAGCAGGCAACCGCATGATGGCAGGTGGGCCTGTGGGACTCTCCCACCCTCCAGGCAATTCCTCTAGGGTTGTCCCCAGTGCCACCATATAGACAGGAAGAAGGAGGAGGGCAGTAGTTAAGCACTAGAAGAGGGGACAGGGAACTGAAGGGAGAACACTAAGGTGAGGGAATATTGGCCACTCCCTGCAAAGCGCCCAGGGGAGGAAGTGGCTTTGGCTGGGCCCTCATATGTCTCAGAAAATAGGTAGGTGGCCCGAAGGTATGGTCACACTCAGAAGGTACCCTCAGAGCACAGCGCACCATGTGATTCTATCGCAGGATCAAAGGGTCTTGCCAAGGCCCAGGGGGACAAAGGTTTCTGTCTAAACTCTGTGGTTCATGCAACACTCCAGCTCTCCCTAGAGTGACATTATCTGATTATCTTCCTTCTTGCACATTTGCTGATTTAATATTCATCTAGTAACAGCTGCAAGGCCAATACCCTGGTTGGGTTCCTTCACACAGTTCAGTACTGAGCTCTGGAGTCAGGCTGTCTAGAATCAAATCCTGCTTCTTCCTAGCTGTGCAACTGTGGACCAGTTACTTAACCTCTCTGAGCCTCAGGTTCCTATCTGGAAAGTAGAAGGAATGCTAGCACCCACCCCACTGGTGGTTCTGAGACCTCATCCACAGAGCACTGACTGTGGCATTATGTATATTATCTCACTGATCCCTGTTTAATTCCTAGCTTGAAGGAAATTGAGGCTCAGAAAGGCTACATGGCACCACCAAGGACTCTAGGCAGCAGGTAAAAGAGCCAGAAATGGGTCCCAGCTCTTCTGTCCAGCCCTGAGGGAAGGAAGGGTCCCAGGAAAAGCCACTGCCAGCCCTGTTCTCCTCTTCCCAGGTAGGTCCTGGAGCCCCCCTGCTGCAGTCCCGCCTCGGATATGGTTTAGATCAGTGGTTCTAAGTGGCAGCATGTTGGTGACCAAGAGGTCCCCTGTGGTCTCCAGTCCACTATCATCGGACTGTGCCACACCCTGACTCCACCCACAGGCTCATGCCCAGGCCGCCAGGGACCAGCTGGTGGTCATACCCCAAGGCTGCTGTTCAGCCACTGCATCCCCTGACCCCCCACTGCACATACCTGCCCTTCCCTGACCCCTCACTGCACACACCCGCCCTTCCCTGACCCCCCACTGCACACACCCGCCCTTCCCTGACCCCCCACTGCACACACCCGCCCTTCCCTGACCCCCCACTGCACACACCCGCCCTTCCCTGACCCCCCACTG
>CAUYLG010066801.1:0-44590 GCA_963573385.1 Cacajao melanocephalus
CTGGGTGGGTGTGGCGTTCTGTGGTGGGGTCTTACGTTGGTGTGCTGTGTGGCGCGGGGGTTGCTTTGTTGTCGGGGGTGTTGAGTGGACACGGGGGTGCCGAGGGAAGCGGGGGTGCCGAGGGACGCGGGGGTGCCGAGGGACGCGGGGGTGCCGAGGGGCGCGGGGGTGCTGAGGGACGCGGGGGTGCTGAGGGACGCGGGGGTGCTGAGAGGACACGGGGGTGCCGAGGGACGCGGGGGTGCTGAGGGACGCGGGGGTGCCGGGGGACGCGGGGGTGCCGGGGGACGCGGGGGTGCCGAGGGGACACGGAGGTGCTGAGGGACGCGGGGGTGCTGAGGGACGCGGGGCCGCTGAGGGGACATACATGGGGGCGCTGAGACTACATGGGGGCGCTGAGGTATGCGGGGGCGCTAAGGGACGCACGCGGGGGCGCTGCCGAACGTGGAGGGCGCTGAGGGGACGCACGCGGGGCGGTGAGGGACTTGGAGGCGCTGAGGTAGCGCACTCTGGCCACCATCGGCCCGGGATGAGACCATTCGAACACCTGCATTGGGTTGAAAAGCCTCCAATACGGTAAGATCCGGGAGTGATAATGATACTAAAAATAGCAGCGATAACATAAGTCAGCTTCGGACATGCGGAAACCAGCGGTACCTCAGGATGGCCAAACAGCTGCGGAAAAATCCCTCTTCAGAAAAGTATGGCAGCTCACAGGGGAAGAAAGGAGTCACAGAATCAGAGCTCCCTCCGCAGCCCAGATCTCATCGCGCGTGCGGGAGAGGCCTTCCGACCCGGTCCTGTGCGTGGGCAGAGGACGCTCCGGGGTCGTGTTCCCGCCAAAACTCGCCATGAATTGCAGATGGTGATGCCGGGATCCCCACCGTGCAGGAGAGACAGGGGTGTGGGGAGGTCACCGTAGCCCAGGGCAGAGTCCAGACCTGGGGACACCGTGGGGTCAAAAGACAAGTCACAAGAGGGAGAAGCGGAGGGAGCCAAGGATTTTTTTCCTGGTTGGAAAAAACGGAGTATTAAAAATCCTGTGAGGTGCCAGGGAGTCCTCGTCGCTGATCTCTGGCGGCCTGATGGAGTCACCATCAATTATTTTAGGTGTAAATATGGAACTGAGGTTGGGTGGGGTTTTTAGTTCTTATCTTCGAGAATACTTTCTGAAGTGTTTATGGATAAAATAATATGATGTCTGGAACTGGATTAAAACAGCCCAGTGAGGAAGTGGGTGGGGTGCCGGCCTTGGCAGGAATGCGGGGCCATTGTGCTGGATTCCCTGCCTTGTGTTGGAACTCACCGTAAATAGCTCCGGGGGAGACGGCAGCCTGCCCTGAGGTCACGCTCACTGTGAACTCCCCTCCCTCCAGCCCACCTCTCACGGGGTCCCAGATGCCTTCAGCCCTGCAGGCTTCTTCCTGAAGGGGAAGAACATGGAGTCCTCACAGTGGGATTTCCTGCAGTCATTCTTCAGTCTCACAGGCCTGAGGGACATGTGTGTTTGAGGATCTTTTCCATTTCCATCTGTATGATCTTCACCTTCATTCTCCTCTCCTACTAAATGGAGGCCATCAGCACGCTTAGACACGCCTGCCAGCTTTAACAGGAGTTTAGGGCTAAACAAATGAAGCACACAGTGCACTTCAAAGACTGTGAAAGGAAGGCCCAGTGTGCAGAGGCCTCAGGAATCCTGAGCTTTCCCAGGAGGCCCACATTGAGCCCTCAGCGGCCGTCTAACCCACGCAAACCCCAAACACTCGTCCCTCCCACACCGCAAGGAAAGACAGGTATGGTCCCCCACCCATCAGCAGTGTTGCTGAATCTGGCAGCCGCTGTGTTTGTCAGATCCGCCTGCCTTGTTCAGCAGGAAAGCCACTTGCTATGATGAATGGAGCTGCATGCGAAAGTTAGATAAGCAGGCAGGTCGAAAACACCTCCCGTGCCAGCGTTCCAGTTCTCTTGCTTGGCCCAAGAACCTGTTTTCATTTTGGAAAGGTGGAGGGGGTGTGGGGCAACCTAGTTGCCATCGTCAGGCATGGCTGGGCTCTCACAGTCACTCTTAGAACAGACATGTCCCTGCCTGGAGGCCAGGCCCTCTTGGGTTGTGGGAACTGAGCCCAAAAATGTCAAACAAGTGGCAAAACCTTTAGGGTCATTTTCCTCTACCGATAAAACACCCAGCCACTTCTCCCCAGACGTTAAGGTCCTTCTATTAGCATTGCCCGATTGTCTTTTTTCATCTCTCAGACACAGACACAGGAAGCATCAAATCTGAGGCTTCGGCCAGGATATGAGCCTAACTTGTGCAACCCCAGCCGGGAGGCTGACCTCATGTGAACTCCCTGGCAGTGGCACCCCAGAGAGACCCACAAGGCTGAGCTCGCACCACGGGCTGAGGGTACCAGCGCCGTGGGGACCTTAGATGCGGCCAGCAAGGGAGGCAAAACTGGGTTTGTTGAGTGAATGTGGGAGAGGCTGCGGGTCCAAGCCTGAGGTCCAAGACACCAGACTCACATCTCAACCTTGCCCTGTGCTGCTCAGGGCCACGCCTAAGTTGCTGTGACAAAGAGTCCCCCACACACAGCGCCTGCCACAGAACATGGTCATCTGTTTTTCAGGCACACTGTACCCCTGGTCATTCTGACCAGGGCCCTGAGGTTTTCTTGCTCTTCCAGGGCATGTTCTGGGCTGTGTGATGGAGGCTGGGCTGTAGGCTCCTCTGAGCAGGTGGAGGGGTGCACACCAGGGCCCCCCATGTTGAGGCTTGGCCCCCGCCCCATCACCTCTACTCTGGCGAGGCCACTTCCTGTGAAGGCAGCTGGATGTTCCTGCCTGGAGCTGCCCCCGGAAGACAGAGCATCAGGGAGATGCATGCGCTTCCAGCCCCACCACCATGGGGAGATGTACAGCTGAGGTGGCAGCTTCAAAGCAAGCAGGGCTGAGGTGCCTCCCTGTGAGATCCCTCCCAGCCCTGCTGCCCTGTCACTCAAAGTGTGGGTTGGTTGTGTTCCCCAAAAATACATGTTAAAATCTGAGCCCCCAGCACCTCAGAATGTGACATCATTTGGAAATAAGGTCATTGCAGATATAATTAGCACAATGGTCCCTTATCCTGGGGAAAATGTTCCAAGACCCTGGTGGATATCTGAAGCCTCAGGTAGTACCTAACCCTACATACGCTGTTTTTTCCCATATGTACAAACCTATGATAAAGTTTATGAATGAGGCACAAGAAGAGATTAACAATAAAATAGAATTATAACAATATACTATAATAAAAGTTACATGAATGTGGTCTCTCTCTCTAATATATCTTACTATACTGTACTTTCCCTTCTTCTTGTAATGATGTAAAGTGGCGTAAAATGCCACGTGGTGAGATGAAGGGAAAGGAGAGACGCAGGCATTGTGATAAAGATGGAAAATTCGAGAAATAGACAATTCCTTGGTGTTCAGTTGTATGCTGTTCTGAGCTCTCCCATCCAAGCCTGGGTTGCCATTGGCTACTTGACAGCCATCCTGGTGACCAGATGGGCTGTGGTGTCACAGTGCTTCTGTTCAGGTCACCCTTCTTTTTCTTAATGGCGGCCCCAAAGCACAAGTGTAGCCATGTAATATTTGTGGAATGTGGTTGACCATGAGTGACTAAAACCGGAGAAAGTGAGATAGAGGACAGTTATTGGATGAGGCCATGACCGTGTCCTTATTAGAAGAGGGGTGACACAGGAGCCTATGTGGTGGTGGAGGCAGAGACTGAAGCTGTGAATCCACAAACCCGGGAGTACCTGGAGCTTCAGAGGCCGGGGAGGCAGGAAGGACCCTCCCAGCTGCTGGGGGAGCACAGTCCTGCTGGCACCATGGTTTTGGACTTCTGGCCTCCAGAGCTGAGGGAGGGTACATTTCTGTGGTTTTCAGCCCCCCGGTTTGTGGTACTACTCCAACTGCCCCAGGACACTGCTGTGCCAATGCCCTTGACCTTCAAGGTAGCATCCTGGCTGCCAGAGCTGACGGGCATCTCGGCTCTACTGCCTTTGGGCTCCTGCTCTGACTGGCCTATGCTGAAAGGTTAAAAATAGCCCTGCATATATTAAAATAGCTACGTCAATTCTAAAGGCTCACACAGCTGCTATAAGTGTCTTGGATACTCTTCAAATTAATATTTATAGACCTCTCCAAGCTCTGTTGAACCAGCTTTTTTAACATTAATTAAAGCCAAGCTCATCTGTTTGCAAGTTGGATTTGGCACACTTCAGCACTTAACGGGAGATGAAAACTGCAGTTTGTTCAATTTCTTTTTAATAATTTTGTTTACATTTTTGCCAGCACCCACAATCCGGGTTCAGTTTCTGCCAGCACTGATTTGGTTTACTCCACATGGCTCAGGCCACTGTGGTACTGCGTTTGTTCTGGGGCCACCTTCCCGTCACCTTTTACTGTTTTCTGAGTCAGCAAGAAAGGCAGACCCTACTGAAGAGTCCAGCAGTCTCTTCAGCTGCAGCCCTACAGAGGTGCGCGAAGTCCTTTCCCCAACAGGACGGATCTGAGACGCCCACCGTTAGAGGACAGGAGTGGAGAAATGCTGTGCAGGAACGAGGCCCATCCTGACTCATCCGATCGTGAGGACACACTTTCCTGCCAGGCTAGGAGGGAGGAACGTAGAGCCCCACCCTGACTGCCAACCCATTTGCTTTGGTGTCACAAAAAAACAGTTCAGCTTCCCAAATCAGAGAGGAAAAGGTTTTCAAGGGGTCCCTTATTTCCATCATATAAGATTCAAGTAACAAAGTAGACTCGGGCCAACATGGGTGTGTGACGGTGCTTTTGTGAGATTCTCCCCACAGTCAGCCCCATAAGGCAGCCTCACCTTCCAGGTCTCAGTGGCCCCAGGAGCGACACGGCTCCTCCAGAAATGACGACAGCCCTGGAGACCAAGGACTCCCTGTGCCACTGGGTTTGCACTCAGAAGTACATTCAATGATTTCCCTAGAAAAACAACAAGTCATCTCCCAATACTGTTTGTGAAAACTAAATAAACCATCGTTATCTTCAGGAACAGTTTGCTAGGAACGTTGGTTATTGGCGTAACTTTCCAAATGAATAAACTAAGTTATAAGACTTTTTCAAAGGCCTTGATGGCTGTTGCAGACACAGAAATGTGAATGGTCAGAAAGAAGTCTGAAAATTCACCTAGCAGCCCTAACCATCTCTGTAATTAAGCATTTTTCAGCCCAAGACAACCAACCACACGACACACAGGCCTTCATTCTTGGCTGTGATGCATGCGTGTCCACGGGAAGGGCCAGGCCTGCTTCTCCCATCACTAACGGAAGCCCCTATGAGTTTCTATGAAAGTCTCCCCCTCAGAAGGGGCGCTCTGGAGATTTTAAATTATGCTGGTTAGGATAGTAATACACGCTTTTGCTTAAAAACCAATAGATGCAGAAATATAATCAGAAAGTACCAAGTGGGTTTCCCGTCCTCAGCCAGAGGCGATGCTGTCAGCAGGTCAGCGTGACACCACTGCTCACTGCTCGGGAAGCTGTGTCTTTCCTTATGCAGGGGGGTCACGCCACAGCCACCCCTCTACACAAGAGTAGGGGCATCAACTAAGGCCAGAGCCAGGCCCGGAAAGGCTCAGCGGCCCCTCCACCTCACGATGCTGTCGCTAGGACCCACGTGCATTTGGGGCCCCACATCAAAGCTCCCCAGGCACTCCCCTCGAAATGACTGTGCTTACAGCTCACCTCCAGGAAGGGCCCTTCCTTAGAGAACAGTGGGACACAGTGTCCCTCAGGTTCTGGGAAAGCAGCCGTTATCCTGGAAACCAGGGCTCCCAGGAGATTCTGCACCTTCCCTGTGTGGGTCATCTTGATCCCTACACAGACCCCGGAGTAAATCCTCGAGGCTGGGCATCCCGCCACCAGGTGGTCCTGGTATGACCCCCCTGGCCTCCACGCTCAGCTCACTCTTCTCTGATGAGCTCACATCTGTTCACCACAGGCTCCTGGGGGGAGGACGGTGAGGCGGGCAGCCCTCCCAAGGCCCTTCCTCCTCACACGGCACTTCCCTGGGCCTGATACAGCGGGAGTTGCTGCCTCCAGCCCAAAACAGGTCACCTCGGGGCTGGAACCCCTCACAGTCCCCACCCACACGCCACCCACAAAAGGCCAATGCCTGAGTGTGAAACAGAACACCTCCTCCATCTCTACCTGACTTCACCGACTTCCCTGAGCATCAAAAAGCAATAAAAATAAATGAAACCCTGAAGGGTTTCAGAGCAGGAGAGAGCAATGTCCCGACTGAAGGGGCACATTCTTGATGTGTCCCTGGTCCAGCAAAACACCCAGCTCAGATCACCCCAATGCTTTTGTGTAGAATGCCACATGTCACAATGTCCATTTGTTTTTGTTTTCGCCCAGTCTGGAAGGCTTAGAGTCACAAGGTTAAGGTTGTGAGGCATGACTGTGACAATTCAGGCTGTCCCCATGACAGGGTGTGAATCTGGACTTCAGGGTACAGGTCCATCCCTCTGACAGTGAAGGGAAATGTCCTGCCCACACCACAGTAACACCTACATGACACCCAGTGATACCCACACGGCAGTGACACCGACGCCACAGTGACACCCACAACGCAGCAACACCCACACGGCAGTGACACCCACACGGCAGTGACACCCACACCTCAGCGACACCCATATGGCAGTGACACCCACACGGCAGTGACACCCACACCGCAGCGACACCCACACGGCAGCGACACCCACACGGCAGTGACACCCACACCTCAGCGACACCCACACAGCAGTGACACCCACATGGCAGTGACACTGACGCCACAGTGATACCCACACCGCAACACCCACACCGCAGCGACACCCCCACCGCAGCGACACCCCCACCTCAGCGACACCCACACGGCAGTGACACTGACGCCACAGTGACACCCATGCAGCAGCAACACCCACACGGCAACACCCACACCTCAGCGACACCCACACAGCAGCCACACACACAGGGCAGCAACACCCACACCTCAGCGAAACCCACACGGCAGCGACATCCACACAGCAGTGACACCCACACCCCAGTGACATCCACACCTCTTTTCTTCTGCAGCCCCAGAGTTGCTTGCAGGCCAGGGCACCAGGCTGAGGCCTGGCCCCAGAGCGTTATCAGAAGCTGCAGAGTCAGGACAGTGCTGTTTCCGCATCCTCAGCAGCTTCCTGGAAAGATCCAGCCAAGCTGGCTGGGGCTGAGCTTTAGGGCTGAGCTTTGCTAGTCTTCCTGCTCCTGGCCAGCACGGGGGCTTCCGGTCCTTGAAAGCGACACCTCACTTCCTGACGTCCAAGAAAAAACTTCTAGGTGTCAGGAGCCTGGCGCCTCAAGTCTCTGGGCAGTCCGGGTTTCGCATGGAGCTGGCTGGTTTCCCGCCCCAAGAAGAGGGAGCAGGGTTGCTTGGGTGTTGCTGTGGCCCCAGTTCCCAGAGTCCTGCTGAAGGAACCCTGCCGGGGTTCCCTGAGGCAGTCCTGGCAGAGGCAGCAGCAGCAGCAGTGGCGCCAGCCACATGGCCGCCTCCCATCTCTATGGAAGGGAAGCCTCACTGGACCAGAATTTTGCCAGACCCTCCAGCTGCTTCTGACCTACCGGCAGCTCCCACAGCGTGATGCCCCTTTGCTGTGCTGGGCGATGATGCCCAATGCCATGACCGGGTCAGAAAGGAGGGGCCACGCTCCTCTGGAGAGTGAGCTAAGACCATGTTACAGATGCAGAGAAGTAGAAAATGTGACGAAATGGTTGTGTTGCTCAAATAGAAAGGTGTGGAAATCCCACATTGTGGTGCCCCTCAGGGCAGGCAGCTCTGTCACCCCCACTCAGCCATCCACAGGTGATGCTGGCACGGGCTGGGTGTGGCCCTTGCCTCCCCCTGAGCCTGGCAACCCCAGGCTACCTCCTGGGATGGGGCTGGGGCTGCGTCTCCCCCGGGGATCAGGCAGTTGTTGGCCTCAGAAGACACCTGCTTGGGTCCAGCCCCGCTGTGAGGGTGGCAAGTGGAGCTGGAATTCCCACCCAGGCAGCTGACACCACAGTCCAGAGCCCACACCTCATCTCCGTGGCCTGTGCTACTCCACTCTTATCTAAAATGGGGAGTGAGATCAACGCCCCACTCACCTCCCCGCTCCCAGGAAACCCCTCTGCCAGGTTCCTGGGTAAAGCAGTGCCTCAGGTTCCCACATGGCCTGGTGCCAGTGCTGCCCCAGGAAAGAAACCCCTTTACCAAAATCTACCAGACAGACCCTCGCCCTGTCCCCACCCCCGCACATCACAAGCAACACACAGGCCTCTTGACCTCCTTGCTCTCAACAAACATGGCTGTGAGTGGCAAGTAGCTGTGTGATGGGAAAGGGGGACCTCCAGGCCGAAGAACTCAGTCCACCTGCAGGGCCCGTCACACACCTGGAGGGCCGGTCACACACCTGGAGGGCCCGTCACACACCTGGAGGGCCCGTCACACACCTGCAGGGCCCGTCACACACCAGCAGGGCCCATCACACACCTGGAGGGCCGGTCACACACCTCCAGGGCCCGTCACACACCTCCAGGGCCCGTCACACACCTGGAGGGCCGGTCACACTGGAGGGCCCGTCACACACCTGGAGGGCCCGTCACACACCTGGAGGGCCCGTCACACACCTGGAGGGCCGGTCACACACCTGGAGGGCCCGTCACACACCTGGACGGCCCATCACACACCAGCAGGGCCCGCCACACACCTGGAGGGCCCATGACACACCTGCAGGGCCAGTCACACACCTGGAGTCCCGTCACACACCTGCAGGGCCCATCACACACCAGGAGGGCCCGTCACACACCTGGAGGGCCCGTCACACACCTGGAGGGCCGGTCACACACCTGGAGGGCCCATGATACACCTGCAGGGCCAGTCACACACCTGGAGGGCCTGTCACACACCTGAAGGGCCGG
Organism: Cacajao melanocephalus; assembly: GCA_963573385.1. Classification (NCBI taxonomy): domain Eukaryota; kingdom Metazoa; phylum Chordata; class Mammalia; order Primates; family Pitheciidae; genus Cacajao; species Cacajao melanocephalus. The sequence continues at coordinate 8,991 of CAUYLG010066801.1, forward strand.
TCACACACCTGGAGGGCCTGTCACACACCTGGAGGGCCGGTCACACACCTGGAGGGCCCGTCACACACCTGGAGGGCCCATGACACACCTGCAGGGCCCATCACACACCTGGAGGGCCCATGACACACCTGAAGGGCCCGTCACACTCCAGCAGGGCCCGTCACACACGTGGAGGGCCCATGACACACCTGCAGGGCCCATGACACAGCAGCAGGGCCCGTCACACACCTGGAGGGCCCATGACACACCAGCAGGGCCAGTCACACACCTGCAAGGCCCGTCACACACCAGCAGGGCCCGTCACACACCTGCAGGGCCCGTCACACACCTGAAGGGCTGGTCACACACCTGGAGGGCCGGTCACACACCTGGAGGGCCTGTCACACACTTGGAGGTGAGCCAATGACTGTCCGCTCATGGCCTGTAGAGAGCTCTGACGTTGCCCAGAGAAGCCAGGTAAAGCCTGTTGACCCCCTGAGTGGGGGCAGAGCCAGGTGACCAGGAGGCAGAGGCAGCAGAGCACAGGGAGGGCCATGAGAGAGGAGAGAGCTTCATGGAAAAAAGACTTCGGAGATTTGCAGAAGACCCTCTTTAGTTTTCAGCTAAATCAACACACACTTGAGAAGAAATGACTCAAGGCCAGAGAAAGAACCACCTGGAAGGAGTAGAGGGACCAATCTCACAGCTCCACAGGTCTAGGAATAGTTCCCGTTTCCATCCATTGGTGTGGAATATCTCATTATCCACAGGACATCAGAAAGGCTTTGCCTGTACTGGGAGCTTCAGCCCTGACAACCTGCTGCTCCGGTTTTGCCCTAGCAATGCCTAAAAGCAAGCCCGTAGGGATAAAAAATAAATTGTCTAAGTGAAGGACACAGTGGATAGAATTAACAGCAGATATGACATTGCAAAAGAACAGATTAGGGAACTTGAAGGCATAGAAATAGAAGCTAACTAAACTGAAACCCATGCAGAGGGGCAAAGACTAAACAATGAAAACAGAAGAGCCTTAGTGAGCTCTGGGAAAACTCCAAGCAGCCGTTTATATGTGTACCTGGAGTCCCCTAAATAAGGAGAGCGTCTTGGGGACAGATAATAATATTTGAGGAAATCATAGCTCCAAAATTTCCAAAAAATTTGAAACCCACAAATCCAAGAATTTCAATGAACCCCAAGCACAAGAAACATGAGAGAAACTACAGGGCACATCATAATAAAGTCTCTTAAAATTAGTGATAAAGAGAAAATCTTAAAAGCAGCCAGAGGAAAAAGATATTATGTATAGAGGAACAAAGAAAAGAACGACCGCAGATTTCCTGTTGGACAAAATATACACTAAAATACAGTAGGACAAAGTCTTTAAAGTTAAAAGGCGCAAGGGAAACTGTCAATCTAGAATTCTACTTCCAGTAAAAAAGATCCTTAAAAAAAAAATGACTTTTAAAGACATACAAAAACTGAAAGAAGGTAACACCAACACACACTCAAGAAAATGGTAAAGGATTTTATTGAGGCAGACAAAAAAAAAAAAAACAAAAACCAGATTGAGTCTGCATCTACTTAAAGAAATAGCAGTACTAGAAGTCATAAAGATACGAGCAAATGTAATTTTTTCTCATTATTTAAATATTTTTAAAAGCATTGTTTAATGCAAAAAATAGTACTCAGTATTGCAAGGTTTCTAATACATGCAGAAGTAAAATGCAAGAAAACAACATAAAGAGGGGAGGGAACAGGCAGACTGCTGCAAGCGAACAGGCGACTCCAGTGAGTTAAAGCTGTGCAATAAAAATCACACAACACTTACAGTTAATAAGACAACAAGGGAAAAATCTGCATCATAAAAAATTTGGTGAATCCAAAAGAAGGCAAAAAAATAAAAGGAAAGGAAACAACAAATGAGAGTAATAGAAAACCACAGGGTGGGAGGTTTAGACCAAACCATTTTAACAATCATATTGAAAGAAAATGATCTACTAACCCAATTAAAAGACAAATATCAGGTTGGATTAAAAAAAGGAAGACTCAGCTACATGCTACCTACAAGAAACCCACTTTAAACATGAAGACAAAAATAGGATAAAGGAAAAAGAATTTTTAAAGTAATATATATGTGTATAAATATAATGCAAACACTAACCAAAAGAGAGCTGGCAATCAAATAGATTTTAGACCCAAGCATATTATATCTTATTATGATAAAGGGATCAATTACTGAGGAGTACACAATTTTAAATATTTATGCACCAAATAAAAAAGTTTCAAAATACATGAGGCAAAACTTGAATTGTAAGGAGAAACAGACAAATCCAAATTCCAGTTAGAGATTTCAGCAGTCCACTATTAAACACGGATAGAATAAGAAGGCAGAAAATGAGCAAGGATATGGTAGACTTGAACAAGACTATCATCTAACTTGACCTGGTTGACATTTACAGAGCATTCCACCCACTAAGAGCTGAATAAACCTTTTTTTTTGAGATGCAGTTTCACTCTTCTTGCCCAGGCTGGAGTGCAATAGCGTGATCTCAGCTCACTGCAACCTCCACCTCCCAGGTTCAAGCAATTCTCCTACCACAGCCTCCCAAACAGCTGGGATTACAGGCATGCGCCACCGCACCTGGCTAATTTTGTATTTTTAGTAGAGATGGGTTTCTCTATTTTGGTCAGGCTAGTCTCAAACTCCCGACCTCAGGTGATCTGCCTGCCTCAGCCTCCCAAAGTGCTGAGATTACCGGTGGGAGACACTGCACCTGGCCAACATTCTTTTTTGGAACACATATAATGTTTACCAAGATGTACCATCTTCTGGCCACAAAACAAGTTTCAATAAATTAAAAAGCATTCAAGTCGTACACTGTATGTTCTCTTTCCACAATAAAGCCAAATTATACACTGATAACCACTAAGACATCTAGAAACTTCCCAAATTGTTGGAAGCTAAATAACACAGTTCTAAATAGCCCATGGGTCAATGAAGATATCAAAAGTTATATTAGAAAGTATTCTGAACTGAATGGAAATGACACACTTAAGTGCAAGATTTAAAATGTGTAGGACACAGCTAATGCACTGCTTTAAGAAAAATCTCTAGCATAAACATCTATATTAGAAAAGAAGTAAGATCTCGAATAAAACCCCAGCTTTCTGCTGAAGAAACTCAATAAAGAAGAGCAAATGAAACACACTTTATTTCATTTTTCTTCTGTGGGCAGAAGAAAGAACATTATAAAAATTGATTGTATAATGAGTAAATAGAAAATGATAAATTATAGAGAAAAATCAATAAACCCAAAAACCAGTTATTTGAGATCAATAAACTTGTTGAATCTCCAGCCAGAATGACCATGACAAAAAAAAAAGACAAATTATCACTATCAGGAGAGTCATTAATACAGATCTACAGAGATTCAGAGTATTGAAGGGTCAGTCACAGTGGCTCATGCCTGTAATCTCAGCACTTTGGGAGGCTAAGGCAGGTGAATCACCTGAGGTCAGGAATTCGAGACCAACCTGGCCAACATGGTGAAACCTCATTTCTACTAAAAATACAAAAATCAGCCAGCCGTGGTGGTGCACACCTGTAGTCCCAGCTACTCAGGAGGCTGAGGCGGGAGAATCCCTTGAAGCCGGGAGGTGGAGATTGAAGTGAGCCGAGATCGTGCCACTGCCCTCCAGCCTGGGCCATGGAGCGAGACTCCGCCTCAAACAACAACAACAACAACAAAAATAGTGCTGAGAGACCATTATGAGCAGCTTTATGTGAACACAGTAAACAACTTACATAAAATGAGAGAACTTCCTGAAAAAAGCAAATTACTAAAGCAAATAAAGAAAAAATAGACTATCTATTAAAAAGTATATATATATATTCTTTATATGTGCGTGTGTGTGTATATATGTGTGTGTGTGTGTGTGTGTGTGTGTATATATATATATATATAGAGAGAGAGAGAGAGAGAGAGAGAAATGGACTCTCACTCGCTCTGTCACCCAGGCTGGAGTGCAGTGGTGCAATCTTGGCTCACTGCAACCTCCATCTCCTACGTTCAAGCAATTCTCCTGCCTCAGCCTCCCAGGTAGCTGGGATTCCAGGTGCCCTCCACCATGCCTGGCTACATTTTTTGTATTTTTAGTAGAGACGGGCTTTCACCATGTTGGCCAGGCTGGTTTCGAACTCCTGACCTCAAGTGATCCTCCGGCCTCAGCCTCCCAAAGTGCTAGGATTACAGGCGTGAGCCACCACGCCAACCTTAAAGAATATATATTAAAGAAATAAAATTTACAGGTAAAAACCTTCCCACAAAGAAAACTATAGGTCCTGATGGCATCACTGTGATTTCTGCCAATCATCTAAGGGAGAAATAAGACCAATTCTACACAAACACTTCCATAAAATTAAAGAGGAGGAAACACTTAACAATTCTTAGGCCAACATGTCTTGGATATCAAACCAGACAAAGAAAAAAACAACAGATCAGTACCCTCATAAACTTCGATGCAAATATCTTAACACAATTTTACAAATTGAATTCAACAATAATTTAAAAGTATGACATATCATGACCAAGTGGGGTTAGGGTTATTTCAGGGAAAAAGGTTGATTTAACATTCAAAAATCAATCAAGGTAATTCACAGATTAATGAATGAAAAAAGAAAAACCATTTGATCATCTCAATAGAACAGATACAGAAGAAAACTTTGGTAATATTTAACACACATTCTTAATTTTTAAAACATAATTTACAGGAAGCTAGACATAGAAGAGAACTTCTTCAGCCTGATAAAGAACATCATGAAAAGCCTACAGCTAACATTATATTCAATGGTGAAAGACTGGATTATTTTCACATGGGATCAGGAACAACATAAGGATACACACTGTCTCCATTGCTAGTCAACATTGCTTGAGAGGTCATCAGGCAGTGCCATCAGACAAGAAAAGAATTAAACAGCACCCAGATTTGAGAGGAGGAAGTAAAAGTGTCTACAGACAGGGTGATTATCTATAAAAGAAAAAATTCTATTGAATCTACAAAAAAAAAAATCAGAATTGAATTAAGCAAAATTGCATGATACAAGATAAATACACAAAAGTCAAATGTTTAAAATTAGAGACTGAAATGAAAAACAATGCCAAAACCCAGATGTAGTGGCTCACGCTTGTAATCCCAGCAGTTTGCGAAGCCGAGGGGGGTGGATTGCTTGAGGCCAGGAGTTCAAGACCAGCCTGAACAACATGGCAAAGGCCCACCTCTATAAAAAATACAAAAAATTACCCAAGCGTGGTGGCACATGCCTGTAGTCCCAGCTACGAGGCAGGATCACTTGAGCCTGGGAGGCAGAGATTGCAGTGGGCTGAGATTGTGTCACTGCACTCCAGCTCAGTGACAGAGCAAGATCTTGTCTCAAAAAACAAATAAATAATGCCATTTACAATAGGACAAAGAAAGTCAAATATTTAGGAGCAAATCTGATAACATATATATCAGGCCTGCACATTGAATGCTATGAATCACTGTGGAGAGAATTTACGAAGACTAAGCGAAAGATATACCGCATTCACAGATCAGGTCTCAATAGTGTTAAACTGTTCATTCTCTAAAAACTGACCTATAGATTTAATGCAATCTCAATTAAAATTTGGCAGACTTTTTGTAGAGAATGACCAGCTGATTCTAATGTTCATATGTAGATGCACAGAAAACAGAATAACCAAACAACTTCACACTTTGAGAAAGAAAAAGAAGGTTTGAGAATTTACACTATTTACATTACCTGACTTCAATTCTTGTTATGAATCTACTATAATCAAGACACTGTGGTATTAACTTTAAAGAGAGACAAATAAATGGGACAGAACAGAGAGTCTATAAATAGATTCACACATATATTATCAATTGGTTATTGACAAAGGTGCAAAGGCAAGTCAGTGGAGAAAGAATAGTCTTTTTAATAAATAGTGCTGTGATTATTGCATTTCCCTAAGCACATACATACATACACACGTTTTGATTCATTCCTCAACATTTATAAAAAGTCATTCAAAATGGACCACCGTCAAAACTGTAAAACTGAATCTACAGAACTTCTGTAACGACATCTTTGTGACCATGGGTTAGGCAAATGTGACACCAAAAGCAGAATCCATTCAAGAAAAGATAATAAGTTGTACTTCAAAATTAAGAATTCTGATCATTGAAAGACACTTTATTTCTTTTTTTATTGGAGACAGGGTCTCACTTTATTGCCCAGGCCAGGCTTAAACTCCTGGGCTCAAGAGATCCTCCTACCTCAGCTTCTCAAGTAGTTGAAACTACAGACACCCACTACCATGCCTGGCTAAAGACACATTTAGTAGAATGAAAAGACAAGCTACAGACCAGAAATAAATATTTGCCAACCACACATCTGATAATGGACTTGCTTCTAGAATAGTCATAGAACTGTTAAAACTCAACAAACAGCTCAACAGTTGGAAAACCAAACATCCCAAGTATATTCGTCCGTTCTCATGCTGCTGATAAAGACATACCTTAGACTGGGCAATTCACAAAAGAAAGAGGTTTAACTGGACTCACAGTTCCACGCGGCTGGGGAGGCCTCACAAAGGCAACTCCTGTCTTACACGGATGGCAGCAGGCAAAGAGAGCTTGTGCAGGGGAACTCCTCTTTTTAAAACCATCAGATCTTGTGAGACTGATTGACTATCATGAGAACAGCACAGGAAAGACTTGCCCCCGTGATTGGATTACCTCCCTCTGGTCCCACCCAGAACTTGGGAATTCAAGATGAGATTTGCATGGGGACACAGCCAAACCATATCACCAAGTAAATGAAAAGAAAGAAAATAAGATCAAAACAGACATTTCACCAAGGAGGATATCTGGATGGCAATCGGTGCAATAAAATATGTTCAACATCACTAGTTATTTGAAAAATGCAGATTTAAACTACAATGAAATACCACTATATACATACAAGAGTGACTAAAAATTTTTAAAGTGACCACAGAAAGTATGGGTGGAGATGTGGGGGAAAATGAAACCCTCACGCATTGACGGTGAAAATGGAAAATGGTACGACGACTTTGAAAAACAGTTTAAAAAGTTAAATACCTGCCACGTGATCTGGACAGTCTGCTCCTAGATACTTCCCCCGAGAAATGGAAGCACGTGTGCACACAATGTCCACACAATGGATGCACACACAAATGTCCACAGCAGCTTTATTTGTAATAGTAAAAATTTAGAAACAAGTAAAACGTCCCTCTACAGGTGAATGATAAACAAATTGTGTTATACCCATACTGTGGAATACTATGGAGCAATAAAAGGGAATACATTATTGATACCTGCAACAAGACAGATGATTCTGAAAATAAACATTAAGTGAAAAAAAAGACAGAAAAGTATACACACAGTATGGTTCTTTTTTATATGAAAGTCTAGCAAAAGCGAACAAATCTATAGTGATAGAAATCTGGTCAGTGGTTTTGCCTAGGGACTGGGATGTGTGGTAGAGCGGGGACATTTAGGAGGAGGAATTACCAAAGCGCATGAGAACATTTTTTGGGTGATGGATACAGTCCCTAACTTGATTGTGATGATGGCCTCACAGGTGTACACGTCACAGATACGCCAAAATCTGTGTGTAGTCTCCTGTATTTCCACTTCACCTCAGTAAAACTGAAACACAAGAAAACAAAAACAAATACGACGATACGACTGATTGTACCTAACACAGCATCTTTTAAGACAAAATATCGGGTACTAAACTCACATTTATTGTACGTAGAGATGAATGGATGGTCCAATTGCCATGGAATTACCACTGGCAATAATGACAGAAGACGAAATGCAGAACTTTCATTTCTCTACAGACACCCCACTCCTGCCCCACGTCCGCCCTTTGTCCTAGCTTATCCCTGAAATAGAGGAGCCACCAGCTTTCCACCTCATGGCCACAGACTAGTTAGCCATCTGTGTGAAACATCCACTGCCCTGGGTCTAAGCTCCTGCCCCCTGCGGAGGTGAACGGTCTACTTCACCATTGCCAGTTCAGGTTGCATAATATAGTGCCTGACAACTCTCTCCATTTTTGAAACACATCCAAATTGTTTCTTATTTGTTTTCCATGTCTGCCTTAGAGCGAATTTCCTGCACTGGTAACTAGGTTAAGGATTTCGGAGTTATCTGGGGTCATGGAGACATCCTCCACTGTAGCCCATGTTTGTTTTCTGTACTCCCCAGTTATAGAAATCAAAATGAACAGTTGTATGTGAATGTATTTTATCAAACCAAGTCTCTGCGTGATGGGAGGCATTGTCATTACTGGGACAGTAACTCAGTGGAAAGGCTAAATCAAGAATATGAGGAATGAGAGTGGGGTCCAGACTAAAAGGAGGCCAGGGGTCCTGAACTGCTCCATCCAACTGAGGTCTTCCTGATACCTAATGACCCAAAGCAGTGTGCCCACGCCCAGGTGCAGATTGTCCCAGAGGAGCAGGCAGAGGCTGGAGAAGCTCATTCCTAAAGGGATCAAATAATTCTGTGAATTGCATGAACTCCATAAACTCTCTTCCCCAAAACTATAAAAATGTGCAGAAAATAATTACGAACAATTTTTAGGAGCTTACACACTTTGAAGTTTATCCACGGGCAGCTGTAACCCTTAGGAAATGACTGGAAGTGCCTTGAACACTGCGTGGTACACGGTAGGTGCTCAATGAATTGTCCAGGGAAGTGATTAAGGAGCCTTGTAAATACTGACTAAAGCATGTATCACCCCATCCAATGTTTGAAACCAGTGCTTCTCCTCAAGAACAAGCTGGAAGGTTAATGCAATCAATATTCTTTTGACGTAGCCACGGTGGCTGCAAGGCAGAAGCCCAGGTGCACACCCTGCTACGGTAACTGACAGGGGCGTGCCCGGTAGTTCTGGTTCAGACACAGGTGCAGACGACTTCTCTCTCCCGTTTTAAATTCTTTCTGAAGATCATTCCCACGGGCATTCATTTGCCTAAATTAACGTATCATTAAACCCACTTTCAAACCAATGACCTCAAAGATTTCTACCAGCAATCGCATTCCATTCTCCAGGTTACAGAAAGCAAAGAGACTCTCAGCGTTGAGCGTGCTGAGCAAAATGGCCCAGCATCTGGGGTGGGGTGCTGACTCACTGCCCCTCTCCAGTGCATTTTGGGGGGCGGGGACTTCCCGAGCAGGACTCTCCAGAGGGGAGTATCCCAGCTCCGTCCTCCGGGCCACGCCGGGCTGACTGCCCGCCCCGGTCCCCCGTGCGCGGCCCGCTGTGCTTCGGTTCTGTGCGTCTGCCCGTGTTCTGCCCATGACTTTGCGAAATATTCCAAGACAAGAGCCAGAAAGTCTCGGTCTCCGACGACAAGCACAATGTTGCTTTCAGCTTAAATATCCCCTGGGAAACCTCGACATGTTGAATGTCATCATTACGAAAAACAGAGATTACAAAAGGAAACCAGCGCAGTTCGCCCGCCGGCCCCGGGGGACTGGGTCCGGCCTCCGCGCATCTTTCCCGCGGGAGGTTTTCAGTCCTGACAAAACGCGCCTGAGAAGGACGGCTCCGAAGCGGCTGCAGTAGGTTCGGGGGGAGCGCGGGCTGGCGCGGCGCGATCTCCGGCGACACCTGGAACGCGGTCAGGACGTACCTGCTCCAGTGGAGCCGCGGCGCCTCCGCCTTCGCCCGCTGGTGGAGACGCCGCCGCCGGGCGACGCTCCTCTCCCGAGCCCCGCGCCCCGCGCCCCGGACGCCCCGCTCTCCCCGGAGCCTCCCGGGAGCCCGCGCCCCGCCCGCGCGCTGGTCCCGCCCCCGCCGCCTCCCCGCGCGCCGCCGCCCGAACCCGCCCAGACCGAGCGCCCGAGGTGCCGCCGCCGCCGCCGCCGCCGCCGCGATGTGACCTTCAGGGCCGCCAGGACGGGATGACCGGAGCCACCGCCCCGCGGCGCCCGCGCCTCGCCTCGGCCTCCCGGGCGCTCTGACCGCGCGTCCCCGGCCCGCCATGGCCCCCTCGCCCCCGCCCGGGCCCGCCGCCCTGCGCGCCGCGCTGCTGCTGCTGCTGCTGGCCCCGGAGTGCGCGCTCGGTGAGTCCCGCGGCCCGAGACCCCGTCCCCGGGCGGCGGGAGGAGGCTCGGCCGCGGCTTGACGCGGCCCCGTCTCTCCCTCCGGCAGCGGCGCTGTTGCCGGCGCGCGAGGCCACGCAGTTCCTGCGGCCCAGGCAGCGCCGCGCCTACCAGGTCTTCGAGGAGGCCAAGCAGGGCCACCTGGAGCGCGAGTGCGTGGAGGAGCTGTGCAGCCGCGAGGAGGCGCGGGAGGTGTTCGAGAACGACCCCGAGACGGTGAGCGGCGGCGGGCGGGCGGGAGGCGGCGGACCCGGGCCCCCCGCGCGCCTCCGACTCCTCCCGGGGGCCGCGCCGCCGCCCCCAGCCTCTCCGGGAGAGGCCTGGCCTCGGGGTCCCAGGAGACCCGGGCCCGCCCCGCGCGCCCCGCGCGCCCCTGCCCGGCGGCCCCAGGACCCCCGCGCGGGTCGGGAGGAGGCAGGGCCGGGAGACGCTGCGGGGCTGTCCAGGAAACGCTCGCGGTCAGACGCCTCCCCGCGGGGACGCCGGGAGTCCGCTTTCAAAGTGCGAAGGAAACACAATGGTTAAAATCCAGACGCCCCCGCCGGCCGCGCGGGAGGTGAGGGGCCTCGGTCGTCCCGGAGAGGGGAGCGGAGCGACCCCTCCCGAAGGAGGAATCGAAAGGGCTGAGGGCGGGAACGGTTGCAGCTGCAGGTCCAAAAATATGATTCCAGGAATCGAGCGGGGCCGCACGCGGGAGGGGAGGGAGGGCGGCCCTCGCTGCCAGGTGCTCCCCTGGAAGCGGCGGGTGCGTTCAGGAGCCCCGGCGCTGGCCCGGCGCCCCTCGGTTAGGAAGGTCCTTGGGGGAGGCGGGGCGCCCGCGGCCTCCCGCAGGAGCCGGTGTGAGGACGGCCTGGCTGCTCCGTCCTGCGGGCTCGGGCTCGGGCTCGGGGAGCTGCTGACTGGAAAGCCCGAGAAGGTGTGGATTCCCACTGCCGTCCCTCCCGCCCTGAAGTCAGGGCGATTTCACAGCGCACTTTTCCGTTCTGCTTAGAATGGCCCTTTTAAGACCGCTCGTGGGTGGAATAAATGTCCCCTGAGCTAAAGGCGTGGTTCTGGAGACCCAGGGAGGCCCGTTTCCACTTGCATGTCTGGTGGTTGACTTGACCCCTCTTAGATCTGCTTTTCTGAAAAGCTCTGAGGCTGCGGGCCGGCCCGTGTGCACCTGTGGGCATAGCTCATCCCTGCAGAGATGACGCGCCTGGCGCTGTTCCCCGGCTGCCCTCCGCATCCCCTGCCCCACGGGCCCCTGCCCTCCTTCAGCGCAGCCTGGCTGGTCGCTCTCCGGCCTGTTTTCTGGTTTCTTTAATGATGAATCCTGGCCTGTGCCACTGGCCGAGGGTCTCCTGTCCCAGCCGTGGGCCTCTGTACCTTTGTCGCCCGGAGTCACCGCCTGACTGTGGGGTGGGCCCTGCAGCTGCTGCAGTGCCCTTCATCTGCACCCTCACCTGGAACATTCTGCGTGGACTGTGGCATGGTGCGTGCTGGCGATGGGAGTTGAGACCAGCAGGGTCACCCCCACCCCGCGGTCCCGCCCCGTGCAGCCCCCCTCGCTGTCCTCCAGCAACGCAGAGCCCGTGTCCATGGAACCGAATGCTGGCTGGACATACTGTGCTGTTCTACCTACAGTCTGTCCCGACCTGGTTTTCCAATTTTAATTTAATAACTTTATTTACAAAGGTGTGAAATGAAGACAAGAAAATGAAAACAGCACTCAGGACCCCGTCATTTTAGTACAACTGCGGTTGTGTCAGATGGTTTCTGTGCTGGGATGTGTTCGTCCCTCTCACCCTCCTGCGTGTGGCTGAGTGGCTTTGATGTTGGGGCGGCCTCCCCTCCTGTCTTCTCACAGCCTGGCCCCAGCGGCCTCTGCCGGCTCCTTTTCACGGCAGCATCATCTCGGTTCCCAGAGTTCTGCCGTCCTTCCCCGCCCCCGTGCTAAATGATAACGACCTGCTTTCCCTCTGCCAGCCTCCCTGGAGGTCAGTGCTGGTCAGCGTTCCCTCTGGTTTCTGGATCTGGCTGTTGGCTTGCTGTCTGTTTCCAGTGACGCAGGCAGGTGGATGCTGGGGAGAGCATGGCTGCGGCAGGGTCCAGCAGCTGGCTAAGTCCCAGCCGGCTCCAGCACAGCAGGCCCGCCCCTCCCAGGATCCTAGTCTCCACTGCATCCTCTGCTGCACCCTCGGGAGACCCCAGGCCCCAGAGGACCGTCCAAGCACAACTCCCTGCTAAGGTGTGAAAATCATCCATCAGCTTCCCCTGTCAAAGGCCAGGGGCTCCCCAGGGAATGCTAGGCCGAGCTTGCCTTGTCTTTGCAATGTCGCTCATTTTACATTTTGTGCAGTGAGGCTGATTGAGGACAAGGGCTGTGGCCTGAGCTGAAGAGGTGACCAGGACCTGGCCATGTGACTGTCAGAGCGTCCTTGGGTCCCTGGCCTCCCCAGGCCCAGGGTTCTGATGTGTGGTCCTCCACAGGTGGTTGTAGGGAAGGTGGTCTGAGCTAGGCCAGGGCCCACCTTCAGGGACTGATCTCACCTGCCCTCAGCCTCCTGCCACTTTAGGATGTGGAAGTGCCTAGCCCCTGTTAGTTAACACACACCTAACCAGCCCTGGCTGCTTCCCCTGGGGCAGCCTCCTACGAGGGAGGGAAGGGACAGCTGGAGCCAGCTCCCTGGCCTCCAAGCTCACTTGTGTGCATACCTGCATGCCCACCTGCTCACCTGCCTGCAGCACATCCCACTGACCCACACTGGGGCTTCTTCCTGGTTGTGAGGGGAGTGCCCGCTCTGCAGACCCTTAGTTTCCAGCTGGCGGATACTAAGCACAGCACCCCTTCTAGACTCCAAGCTCACCTGTGTGTGCACTTGCATGCCCACCTATGTGCTCACCTGCCTGCAGTGTGTCCCACTGACCCCCACTGGGGCTTCTTCCTGGTTGTTAGGGCAGCACCCACTCTACAGACCCCTGGCTTCCAGCAGGCAGGTATCAAGCACAGCACCCCTCCCAGGCTGCGGCCCTCACCACACACCTGTGGTTTAAAGCCCTGCTCTGCTGGAAGGGACGCCCCTCTCACCTCCCCAACCCTCCCTGCTAGAGCTGTGCTCCTCCCCGCACATTCCTTCAGGCTGGGCTGCCCCCGCAGGCCTCCCTGCTCTCCACCACCCAGTCCTTCTCCTTATCTTGTTTTCCTTTACATATTGTTATTCTTTCTCCCTGGCCTTGCCTCTCCCTGCTGGGTTCCTAGCCTGGAGTCTCTGAGTTTCTAATTCCGAGAGGATAGGGTGACTCCCCACCATGTCTCTGCTAAAGCTCCCCAGGCCCATCGCCTTTTTGCAAAATCCTTTAAGGCCATCAGGTTCCAGCACCTGCTAAGATCTCCGTAATCACCCATGATTCCAGAAAGGATTGGAGACTAGAGACTTAGCCCAGCCCAGCCCAGCCCTACCGTCCGTCCAGGTCCTCCGAGCCTGCCTGGGAGCCTGTTTGTGCACTTTGATCCCTGGCTTGTGTGCAGAAAAATCATCCAGGCTGTGGTTCTTGATCCCATCACCTGGCTTCATTTGAAATACAAAGTGTGATATCCACCAAGGGCTGGCGCCTTCCCTGAGGGTCGGCCTGGGTTAGCAGCACACCTGCATCCGTACCACATGTGGCCATGCCTGTGCTCCAAGGCCAGGTTTCCCTTCCCCCCATCTCTGTCTCCTTCTGTTTCTCTCTGTCCCGGTCTCTGTTCTCCCACTGCTGGTGATGAGGAATTCTCTGCATGGGATGTCGGTGCATCCATTTTGGAATGCTGGCTGGTCATAAACTGCGTGTGCCTTCCAAGCACCTTTTCCCTGACCTGTGGATTCCTCAGGAAGGGCTGGGGAAGGGGTACCCTGTATGGAAATGAAAACCCCTTTGAGTCCCCACTTGGGGACAGCCACTTGGCTGGGATGCAGGCCCAGATGTTGGGGTGATAAGGTCCCAGTAGGAGGGGAAGGCTGTGCAATGTGGGGATGCCTGGCGGGGAAGGTGATGGCCAGGCTGAGACCTCCCCTGCCCTGCCTTGACAGAGGCTGCAGCACACTCCCACACACAGACACATATGGACATGCACACACAGTCACACAGACACCTGCACAGATAGGTACTGACATATGGATACAGGTGTGCACAGGCACACTCACACAGACACATGCACACTTACATATGTTCCCATAGACACAGATACACATGCACAGGCACACATGTACTAACATGTACACACGGACACATTCACATAGATACACGTACACACAGGCATACACACTGAGACATGCACACATGCACAGGCAGACAGACGTACACACATGCACATATTCACAGATACACATACACAGGCACACATTGACAGGCATGCACACATGCACAGGCACACTAACAGACATGTACACACACACATTCACAGATACATGTACACACAGGCACACAAAGTGAGTCATGCACACACGTGCACAATATGACATGTACACACAGTTACGTAGACACATGGATGCCCAGCCACATGCACACACACCCAGACACACGTGCATGCACAGACACACCCAGACACACGTACATGCACACACACCACACACGTTCATGCACAGACACACCCAGACACATGTACATGCACACACACGCCAGACACCTGCATGCACAGACAACCCAGACATACGTGTATGCACAGACACAGACACACGTGCATGCAGACACACAGACACATGTGCATGCACACAGACATACCCAGACACACATGCATGCACAGACACACCCAGACACAGTGCGTGCACAGACACACACACACACGTCTGCACCCTGTCACGCAGGTTTCCCTTTCCACAACTTTGGGGTCAGAAGAGCACCGACAGCTGCATAGGGATCACTAAAAAGTGAGACAAGGTCCCGGGGCTCTGTGACCCCAGCTTCCCCCAACCCCCAGCGTCTCTCCAATCCCAGAACCCCGTGCCTGAGGGGCCAGAGCCCTGCGGCCAAGGCCTTTCCTCCTGGGCCCATCCTGAGGCCTGCAGGTGGGCAGGTGGAGCAGCGTCTGGCCTGGGAGGGCCGTGTTCCGAGCCGGCTCTGCGGCCCTTTCCTGTGCCTGCACCTGTGCAGCGACTTGTTTCCACCCCGGCGTCTGCAGACACTTGGTGCCAGGCTCCCCCAGGGCTTTCTCAGAGGCAGCCAAGTGCCAGGCCCTGCACACGACACCCTCACCCAAGCCGG
This sequence comes from Cacajao melanocephalus, assembly GCA_963573385.1. Taxonomy (NCBI): domain Eukaryota; kingdom Metazoa; phylum Chordata; class Mammalia; order Primates; family Pitheciidae; genus Cacajao; species Cacajao melanocephalus. The sequence goes on from CAUYLG010066801.1 coordinate 24,372, forward strand.
AGAGCTTCACATCTGTGGAAAACTAATTAAAGACGTTTTGAGAAACGCTGAACGTCTCCCTTTGTTATTTAGGAACAAAACGCCCTTTTAGGAAGCGATTGCTTATGGCTTCTTCCTTGAGATTCTGAGTAAAGGAGCATGAAGCTTGCTAGCTGGGGCATGCTGAGCGCTTCCCAGGTTGTGGTTTTACCCCAGAGCCATTGACAGGCATCCAGGTTTCCTCATGCTTCCTTTCCCCCTGTTTTTCTAAGGTTAAAATTGAGAGTTGTTTCTCCAATGAAAGCTCATTGTTTAAGGGTTTTGTAGTGGACGTTGGAAATGCTCTGGCCTCTGCCATAGTTTTTACATTCCAGTGATTTCACTGCAAACCTGGTGTGTATGCCTTGTAAATTTTGACCCTGTCCGAGTGAAAGGTTCATTTCTAAAGTTTTTAAATGAATCTTAAAGGGGAGCTGGAGGTGGAAGAAATTAAGAACAATATCAGTTTTGCATTTCACTCTGACAGAGGCACCGTCTGCTCTGACTGGGGTTGATTAAAAGTATAATATGCAAAAGAAACAGTAAAGTGCATTGGGCCTTGTTATGTTCTACTGATTTTCTCAGGCTTTGTTTTCAAATTATAGGTGAAATTTGTTTCCTTCCAGTGTTAGTGCCCATGACAAGAAAATACATTTTTTCCACATCTGTCCCCAAACCTGCTAAACCCAGTTTTGTGATGGCCTCCCTTGGAACTCGGGGCTCCACGGAAAACACACGGCTCCACCCAGCCAGCTCTCAGCCTGGGCGGGTGGCTGCAGTGGCGGATTCTCAGCATACAGAGGCCAAGCGTTTGGCCAGGCTGGGACAGGCTCCCCTCCAGGACTGTCGCAGTACAGTAAGGCCACTCTCTGAGTCAACCCTGTTTCTTTTCAGCGTTGCTAAGCCGACCATCCGTACAGAAGCAGAGGGCTGTGGTAGGCAGTTAGGCCTTCCTGCGCGCTCCAGATGAGGGCGGCCGTACGTGGGAGCTCTCAGGGAGGCGCGGTGGGTATTGGGTGTGGCTGGACCCTCTCCCCCACACCTGGAAGACGCTTGGCCTCCTTTCCACACTTGTGGGGACACATCACCGTCTACAGGCAGTCCACCTTTCTGTTTATTTCAACCTTGACAGCTGAGTCGCGGCAGCAGGTGCTGAAGCTCCGTGAAGAACACGGCCACTGGGTTCTCAGACCGTCGCTAGGCTCGTCCGTTAGTCTGAAAGAGGGGTCGTGCCACGCGGTCCTCCTGAGAGCACTGTTCTCGGCGTCTCCACGTGTGAGGTTGTCACATCTGCACGACGCTGTAGCAGCTGCCACTGTGCCATTTTACAGATGTGGACACTGAGGCCCCGCGGGGCTGAGAAGCCTGTGAGGGCTCCAGCGTGTCCCGGGCGTTCAAGCTGGAGGGCTCACACTGTCAGTCATTAACTCCTGTGCTCGCCGGGGCTAGGGCAGAGCAGGACTTGGCAGCACCCCGGCCCTGCGTGTGCTCCTCCGTGCGCAGGTGACAGAGTGTGCCGGCACCCACGCGAGGGCTCGGTGGCGCTGGTGTGGGCGCATGAAGCACCGGGCAGCTGCGGGGAGCTGGTGTGTGTCGGAGTGTGAGTCTCATGAACGTGGCCTGGCAGGTGCTTCGTGCTGGGCTGCAGAGCCCGTGGCTCCACCGTAAAGGCGGGTTTGCCTTTGAACTTGAGTACGGCTGCTCAGTAGGGCCAGAGGAAGGCACCAACCCACGTGCCTGGCTGGTCCCTCACAACGCCAAAGGCAGCCAGTCCACTAGAGAGACGTGTCCTGGCCACAAGAGGAGTCCAGGCGAGCTTTAAGTCCCCCTAGTCCTCAGAGTGACCCAGGCGGCTTCGGGGCCCGGGCCTGGTCATCTGGCCTCAGACCAGCTCAGCTTGGATAAAGCCGGAGGAGAAGCCTGTCCCTCAGGCAGCTGCCGGGACGTGCATGGCTTGTGCTCATGTGCACGCCTGGCCACTGTTGGTGGTGGTCACAGTCAGGGCACCACTTGCCTTTACTGTCCTTACACCAGTGGGGCAGAGTGCAGGCCGGGAGCCCCCGGGGAGAGGCCGGGGCGTGGCTTCCCCGCAGAAGAAGTAGCGGCTCGCCGGCCTCCTGTCCGGGACCCTGCGGGTTGGATCTTTGCGTTGAGTCACGCTCGATGGTCCGGCTGCCCTTTTAAGGGAACTGAGCCGCTCAGCGTCCCACGCAGCAGCTCGTCGGGGCCCTGGGGTGAGCCAGGAGCTCCCCTTGGATCCCAAGAGGCTGAATAAACCTCCCTTTTCCAAGCCGGTAACAAACACAGATTTTGCACTAGTGTCTGTCCTGGGGTCGTAGAATGTTGTGGCTGGCAGGACTCGGGCACCCTCTCATTCTGTGCTTCAGGGAATGGAGGCCAGGACTTTATAGAGGGGCTGGTCCCAGTTTGCTTTTTGTGGGGCAGACTCAGATGGAAGCCCAGGCCCCAGGCCCCAAGGTTAGGACATCTTTTTGGAGCCGTCAACACCTCTCCCGGCAAACTTGGGTCCAAGGCACGTGTGTGGGACCTGGAGGTGGGCGCCGTGTGCAGGAGACGCCCGCACCAGAGGCGGGCGTGAGGCCCTCCCTGTTCTCACTGCGGAATCACTGGCCCTGTGCTCACCACCTTTTTATTTTGCCGTTTTATCTGATCAGAAAATACGAAAATACACCATCTTGTTTCTCCCGAAGCAGCTGCAGTGAGACATCACACTTTCTCCTCACAGCAGCCGCTGCAGGTACAAGGCTGCTCCCAGAACAGTGATGCCACTGGGGCCGTGGGGGGCACGGAGCGCCCTCAGACTGCCCTCTCTCCCGTTAGTCAGTGCTGCCCGGCCCCCTTCTCCGCACCCCGTGCCGACTGTGGCGTGTCCTGGGCCTCTCTCATAGCCTTTAAGTGGCCGGTATCCCTCCCCGACAGCTGCGTGTCTTCTTGACTGGCTTCTCTCTGGGTCCCCGAGGATGCTGCCAAATGGCACAAAACAGTCACTACTCTGCAGTTAGGAGAGACGGCCCTCGGCGGGGCTTGCCCTGAAAGACAGTGGGCCTTCCTCGCTGAGAGCCTGCACTGGCCCAGGGCCGGGGGGGGGAGGCTGCGGCTCTTTTCCTTCACTGCATCCACACTTGCACACTGAATGCTGCGCAATGCTGGGCACCCTGTTGGGGGCTGTCGGGAGCATGGTGTGTGTTGCGGGCAGAGATGGGCAGAGTGAGTCTCAGCATTACTGCTGTGCAGCTGCCGGAAGCCACACGAGCTCCTCTGTCCCATCTGCCACGAAGCCCGTGGGAGACACTGATGTGGGTCTCGTGGCGTCTGTGAGAAGAGCTTAGTTACCCACCAGTTCAGGCACCACCTCGGCGCTGTGGGGCGTGGGGGGTGCTCACAGCTGTGCAGTCAGCCACAGAGGCTGTTCCTAGCACCCACGTCTGCCCTGCTGGTCACACCCAGGATGAACTCCCAGCAAGAGCTCCCAGCAAGGGAGGGCACACTGGGCGTGAGCTTCAAGGAGGGCAGAAGTGCCTGTCACCGCTGACCCTGGGTGTGGATGGCTGTGCCGGGTGCACTGACTGCACCATCCCGGGCTGTCTCCCTCCAGGTTGGCCTGGGGTCCTCTGGGCTGGGGACCTTGGGTGCCGCCGCTCTACTCAGGGCTGGAGCAGGCTGCTGAGGGTGTGAAGACCCAGGAAATGAATTCGGAAGGAAGGAAAGGATTTTGCACGTCTCAAGCTAGAAGAACATGAGCAGAGCCGGGCAGCCAGGCCAAAGGTCTGTAAGACGGCGGCTCTTCAGAGGCTTTGCAAGCGCTGGGAAAGGAAGACTCCCCAGGGCGGTTCCCACGGGTGTTACTCCGAGTTTTCTCTTAGAAGTCAAGTTCTTGGAAGACAAGGTTATGGTCAAAGAGTTAGTGAATTCTCGTGACTGTTTCCCATGGAAAACATCAGAGAAAATTATGGTGTTGATAAGCAAAAGTCCCTGCACTCAGCAGACTCAGCCCACTTGTCCAGTGAGATAGAGATTTCTGGAAACAAAATTTATGGCTGCTGTTTGCTAAGAGTAATACATTCTTAGCACACTGAAAAATAACCAGTGTTTGCTGTGTGAATGCAGATGAAACTCAGACAAAAAGATTTATGCAGGACTGACGTTGGCTGTTTGCAGAGCGCTCGCCACGTTCACGGACCTCCGCTCCTCACTGCAGCTCTGCTGGGACCTGGCCCAAGGATGAGTGAGCATCAGGAGGGGCTGTGCCCTTAACCCGCTGGCCGGCCTCCCCAATCCCCCCACGCAGAGGCCTTGCTGGGCCCCACGGAGTTACAGTGGATTCGGAGGTGAAGGTGTTTAGGAAGTGTTCTGGAACCTTCCTACCTGATGTCAGCCTGCCTGAAGTGTTACCAGTTAGTGTGCTTCGGACCCGGAACTGTTTCCTGTCTTGTTGATGTGCTGTGTCCGGTGCCATCACCGCATGTAGGTTTTGGCCATTTTTGGAAAGCAGATGGGCCCTCCCGGGGTCTAACTGGACTGAGAGACCACTGGAAACCCTCACCAAGCTTCAGGCAGGTAGGCAGGGGCCCCAGAGCAGGCCCAGGGAAGAATCCCCCCAGCCCCTTGGAGGTTCTGTTCACGGTCCTGCCTGATTCCCGCGGTGGCATGCGGAGGTCACCCCGCCTTGTTCTGAACCACAGCTTTGGGGGAGGAAACTTGCCCCCAGGTCAAAGGTCATTATGGGGCTGGCGGAGTTGCCACATGAGCAGCCCGGCTACAGACCAGGCTACAGCCTAGTGCCCGAGGCGGACCCATCCTGGGAGCCGGTGTGTAGCTCTCTGCTATGCTTGACCTTTGCCCTGCGGGTGGCTTTGAGTGGGGGAGACCGGGTCTGCCGGTCGGCAGGGCAGGGGCGGTGGTGGGCTTGGGTCTTCCTGTGATGATGCACTAATTCCCACGGGTTCTGCCAGCACCCACTGCTCTCCTGAGCAGAGCAAAGGTGGCAGAGGCGGATGCCAGGGTCTGGAGGTGGCATCTGCTCATCAGACACTTACTGTAGTTTCAGAACAAATCTGAGGCCTCCTGTTAGACCCCAGCTGGACCAAGCTCCTGTCCTCGGGCTCAGCTCCCTCCAGGCTGCTTCAGACTCGGTTTCCTCCATGCTTAACGAAACCAAAGGGTGACAGGTGCAGTCAGGGAGGCGTCAGAGGAGGCGCTCCTCCAGTGTTCACACCAGGACCTTCTGCAGATGGGGCTCCCAGCCGCGACCAGCCCCGCAACCCCCTAGCGCAGGGGTGTCCAATCTTTTGGCTTCCGTGGGACACATTTGAAGAAGAATTGTCTTGGGCCAAACATAAAATTACCACTAACAGTAGCTGATGAGCGGAAAAGAGGGTCCATGCATAAGCCTCGTGTTTTAAGAAAGTTTACGGATTTGTGTTGGGTCACATTCACAGCTGTCCTGGGCCACTCACGGTTGCCCCAAAGCCTTGGGAATGCGGGCCGAGCACCTGCCCTGCTTCGTCCAGGACGGGGCCCTGCGCTGACCAGGATGCTGCCACCCTCTGAGTTGCCCCTGCCAGGAATGGCAAAGCCCACAAGCCTCTCAGAGACCTAATGGCTGCATCCTCTGCAGTGGGTGCCATGCTTCTCACCTGGAAGGGTGGGTCCGGCACATGGCAGGTAGTAACAAGGATTTAAGTTTTAAAATCACATGGCAGTTTGTAAACCTGAGAAATTATAACGTGAAACCTTCCATATTGTCAAAAGGAACAGAGAGGGAGCATTGATTTCAACTTTTCTTCCAGGTACTTACATAAGATTTAAGTGAAGCTGAGAATTCAGTGCTTTGTTGGCATGAAAACTGTAGGACCTTGCACTTGCCCGCTCATTCATTCATTCACCCACTCATTCATTCATTATCCATTCACTTGCTCATCTGTCCAATCACTCACCCATCCACCCACTCATCATCCATTCACCCACCCACTCATATGTCCATTCACTCATTCATCCATCCATCCACTCACCCATCCACCCACTCATCGTCCATCCATCCACCCACTCATCTCTCCATTCACTTATTCATCCATCCATCCATCCACTCACCCATCCACCTGCTCATTATCCATCATCCACCCACTTATCATCCATCATCCACCCACTCATCTATCTATTCACTCATTCATCCATCCATCCACTCACGCATCCACCCACTCATCTATCCATTCACTCATTCATCCATCCACTCACCCATCCACCCACTCATCATCCATTCACCCACTCAACCATCGACTCAAGCCTCTCTCTCCATTCAGTAACACATCCATCCACTCATCCAACCACTCATTCATTCTTTCATACACCCACTCACCCACTCCTTCCTTTCTTCATTCATCCATCTCCATTCATTCACTTGCCCACCTACCCAGTCATTCATTCATCTATCCAGCCACTCATCCACCCACTCACTCACCCATTTATCTACCCACTCATCCACCCATCTACTCATTCCTTCATTCATTCAGCCATCCATCTACTCACCCATCTATCCACTCATTCACTTACCCACTCACTCATCCATCTACTCATTCATTTATCCAGCCATCTCCATTCATTCGTTCATCCACCCACTCATTCATTTCTTCATTCATCCATTCCATCATTCATTCATCCACTGATTCATTCATTCATCTGTCTATTCACTCCTCCATCCACTCACCCATCCATCCATGCATCAGTCTGCTCACTCATCCATCCTACTCACTACTCTATCCATTCATTCACTCATCTATCCATTCACTCATCATGGCTGCATCCTCTGTGCAGTGGGTGCCACATTTCTCACCTGGAAGGGTGGGTCCAGCAGATGTCAGGTAATAACATGCATCTGTCCATCTATCCATCTCTTCACTCATCCATCCATCCATCCACCCATGCACTCATTTATTCACTCATCTGTTCTTTCGTGCACTCACCTGCTGTCCATCTATCATCCAACCATGTGTTTTGTGATGGCTCCGGAGGCCTCTGGGGGACAGTCAGCACCAGACTCGGTGTTGGGCAGGTAGATATTGTCCTTTAGCTTCAAGAGGAGTGCAGTGGCTTGGGGTTTGCTCACTTCTTTCAATCTGTAGCTGTTCAAACAAAACAGATGCAGATCCCTGGGGAAATGATTTCCAGGGGCCAAATGGCGCCATTTCCAGCCTGGGAATCCCAGCTTCCTCCCACTGGTCCCCTCACCTAACCCTAGCACACCAACCCATTACCACAGGTCTGGCTCTTCCTGGGTTGAGAAGAGAGTCAGTGTGTATGTAAGGAGCTCCTGGTTTTAAATCTCGGCCTCCTGGGCGGTGGCCTTTGCTCCATGGGGACTCCTGGGGATGCTGCTCAGGAGAGTTGGCTAATCCAGGGCTTCAGGCCAAGGTTTGTGCACCTGAACAACTTGTAGTGCATACAGGGGTCAGGGGGTTTTGAGGACAAAGTGCTCTGTGTTTGATTCTGCAGGTCAGGGAACTTATCTGGGTGCCTTTACTCAAAGCCATTTCTGGGTCTTACATCTTTGGCCAGAATGTTCTAAGGACGATGTGAAGTGTCTCTTTCTCTTGGGAGTGTGTAGCGTTCTTAGGTTTATTCGTCTTAGCTTTGCTCTTGCTCAGGGTTTAGCCATCTTTCCCCTAGATCGCCGGTGGAATTAGCACACGCTTTCTGCCTCCCATGACCTCCATGAATAATCAAGCATGCAAACTAGGGTACACTGCCTAGGGTTATGACCCTGTAGTTTCAGAAACCCTGTTCCCATAGGTGTGGCTGAGAGGAGATTGGCATCATTTTTCCATGAATAATGCCTTTTTGCAACAATGAAACTCAGGATTAATACAGATTACATGTTGCAGATTACGCATTTAAGTAGTTGACTAGTCTTGATTTTGAAAACTAGAATACCCTTGCTGGAAAGTTGTGGTGATGCAAGCATGTATGTACAGTTAGGCTGTTTACTCACTAGTTCTTAGTTGTTTTCAATCCCAGGCATCCCAAACCTGAGAGGACACCTTTTGCACTCATCCTAAGTCTTTTATTTCAGAACCAGGGCCTCCTGCCCGCTTCAAGACAAAGCCCCATCATGTTCCTTCTCCTTGCAAACCTAGAGGCCTGCTGCTGTCCCATGTTGCCCCAGGACTCCGCCAGGGCTCACTTGCTGTTGCTGGTCTTGCCTTTTCATGGAGTTTGCCAACCCACGACTAAAATTGGAAGTGAGAGAAATGAGGCAGGCATGAGGGTGGGTGGTCCAGGCCTGCGGCCCTCCTGACCCCAGAGTGGCCGCCCTCCCAACAGACACATGAGCTGAACAGCAGCTCACCCCGACCCTTCTTTTCTCCTATGGGAGCAAGAGTTTAAGAGCATCCCATCTTTCCTAGAACATAACTTTGTGAAAACGCCAAGCAAGCCTCAGGAGGATGCTGGCAAGGCTGGGGTGGAGGGGAGCCTCCAGGCTCTTCCACAAAAGGTGGGGCGAGGTCAGCAAGTGCGGGAAGGCTGTGGGAGCCAGCGCTTAAAGCTGGAGGTGCGCTGCAGATGGCGCTGGGCACCCCCTCTGCCTGCTGCCCTGCAAAATGTCACCAGCGCCGGCTCATCCTGAACTTCATGGCCTGGGGGAAGCCCCACAACCGTCACCAGCGCCGGCTCATCCTGAACTTCATGGCCTGGGGGAAGCCCCACAACCGTCACCAGCGCCGGCTCATCCTGAACTTCATGGCCTGAGGGAAGCCCCACAACCATCCTGAGCTGGGTTTCCTCATTCCTGTCGATGGGGTTAAAAAGACCTTCTTGGGTGGTGTTTGTGAGGATTTCATGAAATGGTGTGAAAATGCTGACTCACCCAGCATGGAGAGGCCGCTGGGACTGTGGGCTCTCAGCTTAGGCCCAGACTGCTGGCATGGTTGACCCTACGCTGGAGGCTGGGGCTGCTCTCCCCAGGCCATGGCCCTAGGGTCTGGGGGCCATGGCAGAAGAATCCTGAAGACGTTTCCAGCCGGCCTCTGCTGGCCAAGCAACGGGAGGTGGTTCCCGGACCTGACAGCTCACTTGTGTCCAGTGTGCACATGGTCCGTGCGCTTTCAGGGTAGGAAGACCCTTCGTTTCAGCCTCCACGCCTCACCCAGCACCAGTTTTGTTTCACAAATACAATAAGTGCAAATCAATGCCCGTGTGCCAAAGGGAAGGTCTTTGGGTTTTGAGAGGCCCTTGTGTCAACAGGAACGAAGGTCTTTGGGTTTTGAGGGGCCCTGTGTCAATGGGAACTAAGGTCTTTGGGTCTTAAGGACCCTGTGTCAACAGGGAGCGGAGACTGGGGTGTTCCTGGGAAGCTTTCTCACTCTCCCAGGCAGGCCTCTGCCTGGACACACTGGCTGGCGCCTCCTGAGCAGCTGGAAACGGCCCTGCCTTTGCTTGTTGGTCTCACGGCAGTTGTGCTGACGGTTTTGCGAGGGGCAGCCCAGCAGCATCCCCGGTCACTTCCCCTCCGCTCTCCTCGGTGGCGTGGCCCCTGGCTCCCCCGAGAGCAGCCTCTGATTAACCAGCAGACTCTCGTGTTGTTTAGAGACCCTCATAGCGTGCCAGTAAACACATGCCTTTTTCTTTCCCACAGGACTACTTTTACCCAAGATACTTAGGTAAGTCCCAGTCACTGCTCTACCCTGGCGGTCGTGGAGGCATAGTTGGGGGGTGCGTTTTCGTGTTGGAGGAATCTCCTCATCACGTGACTCCTGGAAGGAAGACTCTTAATCACGTGGTGCATGTGGAACTGTCCGGAACATGCAGGTCAGAAACACAAGTTTCTCTGTTTATTTTATGCCACAGCTTTATTCTGTGTTAGTGGAACCTCAGGCGATCTGTAGACCCTCCTCTGAGTTGATGAAGTGTGACTGATTTTGTCCTCCAGTGTTCTGATCTTAGCACTAAACACTTCTGAAGACATTGAGGACCCCAAAGGGGTCTGTGTTCCTGTGGGCTGTAATTACTGATAGTTACCGTATTCTTAATTAAAACCGGGAATGCTTAGTTAAAACTGTTTCTGTTTAATTTGAAGAACAGGGAGGCACCGGCATTATCTCAGCCGTCAGAGCAGCTGCTGCATGTGGGGTGGCCTCTGGAGACCCCCACTGGACACTTAAGAGGGGAGGACAGTGAGAAAGGGAAAGCCAGAGGCCCTGGGTCACCCTTTGAGAACTGCTGGTTTAACTGACACCATCCCAGAGCTCTTTTGAGTGTATTTCACTTAGGAGAGAAATGTATTCCAGGCTCTTCCTTTTTAATGTTGCCAAGTGGATTTTAGTAAATGTCCTCTTCAAGGGTGCTTCTCTGGGTCCACGTCTGGAACATACACAGTGGGTCTGGAACTGGCCTGGAAAGCCCAGGTGGCAGGCAGCCTGGGTGTGCTAGGATGGATTTCTGAAGCGGGGGTGGCCAGCTGTCCACGGCACACCTGCAGAAGGCCTTCCGCTGTCCATCCGTGCCTTTCTGCGCCTGGATAAGCTACACTGACCCACTGAAGGGCCAGGTCGAGAGGCCCAGCACCCGTTGCACAGTCTCACGTTTTGGGTTGTCCCTGGATATGCGCATGCCTGGCCCTACCTCCCCCCATCCCCCTAGCGCGGCGTCCTGTCAAGCTGTGTCCAGCCAGTCAGAGAGCGTGGAAGGCTTTCTCCGAAGCAGAGTGGCTTTCCCGTTATGGACAGCGTTTCCTAACAGGGGTCTACTTGAAAATGAAGTTTAGCTTTCCTCGTACTGTCAGGAATCTTAGTGGACATTCCTGGTGATTCTTCTGTTGGCAGGAGGAACCCCCTGGAAATTGCAGGCGGTGTTCGGGGCACTTAACAGCTATGGGTGCACAGCTCTACCACCGGTGGAGGTGGTTTCCCATTTGTCAGGGTGAGGGGCTAAAATGTTTGTATTAACAGAAGCTAAGCGGCATTGTTTCTGGAGGATGACAGCACCCCAGGTGAGGAGAGCCTCTGCCTCTCCAGAGCTTCTCAGAAGTGGAGGCTCTGCAGTCCGTGCGGTCTCGTGAGGATGACTGACACCACATTCCCTGTCTCCCCGCAGACTGCATCCACAAGTATGGGTCTCCGTACACCAAAGACCCGGGCTTCGTCACCTGCGTGCAAAGTAAGTCGGCCTCCTTCCTGCCTTCCTGGGAGCGCTGTGGGTTTGGTCGGCTTTTGGCTTGGCTGTGGTTTGCGTGGTTTGCGGAGGGCCCTGAATAGTTCTGGTTTTTAAGGAGCTGCAGCCCCTTCCTGAGGCCTGCTCCCTGTTCACCAAACTTTCTTTCTTAAGTAAATTTTGATGTTTTTAGCAATAGGCAATAAATGCACATGGAACAAAATTGAAACCCTTCACAGGGTGAGATGTGAAAGCCCATCCCCGCCTCTGCGTCGCCCAGTCAGAAACCAGCACAGTTATGGTTCTGAGAAACTTGTGCCTAGACGTGTACACACACATGAGCGCTTCTGCTCTTCACACGCGTGGCGCCTTAGCACACACCATCTGTCCCATGCCTCTGTGCCCGTCTGCCCCAGAGACCCTCTCTCGGCATTCATCTCAGCTCCATGTTGGCATTCACAGCCGCTGCCTCACTCAGGCTTAGCCTATGCTTATCAGCTGACGTTCAGGTTATTTCCAGTTCCCATCATTTTAAACAAAACTGGGCGATGTGCTTGAGGGCCTGCTGCTTCTCACACATCCGTGTGTGTCTGTGGGATACATTCCCAAGGATGGAATCCCAGTCGGTCCCTCTCACACGTCCAAGTGTGTCTTCAGATACGTTCCCAAGGATGGAATCCCAGAAGTTTCCTTTTGATACACATACTGCCAAATTATCCCAGAGCTGGCCTTAGCCTCCACCCCTGCAGAGACGAGGGAACTGCTTTTTTAAACTTTCTATCTCTTCCAATATAGCAGGTGAGAAATGACATCAATCATTTCAGGGCTTTTTTTTTTTTCTTTTAAACTAATGAGTAAAGCTGTGCTTCATAGGTTTAAAAACTGTATTTCTTTTGCTATAAAGTTGTTTATATTCTTTTTTTTCAATTTGTAGGAGTTTGCAAATTAGCCATTGGTAGTAAAGTTTTCAAAAATTTTTTCAGCTTGCCACGTCTTTTTTATAATTTTACAATTATCATACAATAAAATTTACTATTAGTGGTGTGCTGTATGAATGTTAACATACCCACAGCACAAGCCACATGGCTCCCCTTGCCCTGGGTCTGTGGTCCCCTAGCATCACATATGTCTGGTTCTAGATGAAAGGCCGCCTTGGTGGGCCCCTGTGGGCGCCGAGAACAGAGGTCTGGCAGTGCAGAGTCATGCTGGGAGAGGCAGGAGTCTCTTCCCAGCTTTGGAACCAGAGCCTAGCCTGCAGAAAGAGGGAGAGGTGGCTCGGTCCTGCCCCACAGGCCCACGAGCTATCCATGGGCGTCTCTAGGCCTCCCAGACCCAGGAGCCACGGGCAGAGGAACTGCTCAGCGTCAACATGGGAATGAGAAGATGGCCTGCCTGAGGCCCAGCCCGCCCTGACCTGCAGCCATGCATGGTAGCCTGCTGCCACGTAGGGCCCAGCCTTCAGGGCAGAGGCTCCTGTGTGCAGAGAGGAGATAGCAGATCCTGCCACGCGTGGTTTATCTTACTGTTTTCTAAACCAATATCTTCTTTTAAATCACCTATTCACACTTATTATATTGCCTTAGTTCTTGGGCTTCAGGCTTTTTCCCCAAGCTTACAAAACAGTTATCGGCTGTTTAATGGTTTCATCTATGATCCACCTGTAGTATTTTTGGCGTGATGAACTGGAGGGGCACAGTTCCTGCCCCAGCACCTCGTACTGAAGCCCATGTCATCCCCAGCGCCTTGCCCGCCGCTGTCCTCACGTGCTGGGTATTTGGGAGATTTTCTGTCTTGTTTCCACAGGCCATCGCCACAGCTTTAGACTTGGCCTTTGTGTATGCGGGTGGGACTCACCCGTGCCCTCCTCGGTCTTTTTTTCTGGTTGTCTTATTTTTTAATAAAACTAAACCTTAAAATGTTCTTAAAAACCTAAAAGCCCTTTTGGAATTTTTGACTGGGCTTGGGATTCATGCAGTGGCGACTGTGTCTGACCACACCGCACCTTCCTAATCCGCACTCGGCACACTTTCCTCCTGCGCGTCCCGGTCCCTCGCTAAGTTCCCTTCCGGTTTTCGGTTCCTCCTGCGCGTCCCGGTCCCTCGCTAAGTTCCTTCTGGTATTCGGTTCCTCCTGCGCGTCCTGGCTTCCCTCCCTAAGTTCCTTCCGGTATTCGGTCCCTCCTGCGCATCCCGGTCCTTCGCTAAGTTCCTTCTGGTATTCGGTTCCTCCTGCGCGTCCCGGTCCCTCGCTAAGTTCCCTCCCGGTTTTCGGTTCCTCCTGCGCGTCCTGGCTTCCCTCACTAAGTTCCTTCCGGTATTCGGTTCCTCCTGCGCGTCCCCGTCCCTCGCTAAGTTCCCTTCCGGTTTTCGGTTCCTCCTGAGCGTCCCGGTCCCTCACTAAGTTCTTTCCGGTATTCGGTTCCTCCTGCGCGTTCCGGTCCCTCGCTAAGTTCCTTGCGGTATTCGGTTCCTCCTGCGCGTCCCCGTCCCCGTCCCTCGCTAAGTTCCTTTCCGGTATTCGGTGCCTCCGGCGCGTCCACGTCCCTCACTAAGTTCCCTTCCGGTATTCGGTTCCTCCGCATCCCGGTCCCTCGCTGTTCCCTTCCGGTTTTCGGTTCCTCCTGCGCTAACTTCCCTTCCGGTATTCGGTAGCAGAGAAGGTCGTCGCGCTCGCTTGCCTGGATGAAGGCTGATGTGACGTGTTCATTTCGGTTCCCGCTGCCCCGTCGAGTTACCTTGTTTCGGTTGTTTGCTTTGTGGCATCAGCGTCCCCGAGGTGTGTCCACCGCAGGCACGCGCTCCTCACAGGAGCTGAGGCTCCTCTCCGGCGGCGGCCATCCCGGCAGAGGAGAGCAGGGGCAAGATCCCGAGTCTGTTCCCGGTGTGCTGGGAGGAGAATCTCGCGCTGTGACCGCTGCCAGAGGCAACTGGGCGGTGTCTCACGGCTCCGCCCGCCCCAGGCCAGAAGCTCCGGCCAGTCTCCCGGCACCGGCTCCGGAGCGCGTGGCTGGGGCCTCCCATGCCTGTGTGCCTCAGACGGCGCCTGGCGGTGAAGAAGGTGCTCTGATGACATGGCCGCCACAGGCAGCCTCGCAGTCCTCTGGGAAGGCGCCTCCCGGAGGGCGCGGCTGGGGCAGCTTCGAACCCTGTTCATCGGCTCCCCGGTGAAAATAGCCTGACTTGGTGCTCAGGGTGCTGTCCCGGCTTCAGTTCGCTGGTTATCCGTTATTGTGAAATTAAAGCCATTGCCCCAAAGAGTCCAAATTCAGTCCCAGACAACCCAGGCCCTCGGGCTGTTCTGGGACCCAGGTGGCATGGTGGATGGAGGGGGAGGCCTGGGAAGTGTTGGCTGCGTTCCCGGTGGCCGTGAAGAGGCCGCGTTCCCATTTCTTTCCTTTCCCACAGACACATCCAGCTTCTCTGCTGCCAAACGCTCCTGTCCCGCCCTCGCGGGTCAGTTGGTGCGAGGGCTCCTCCGCGCCTCTGATCCTTGCGTTTCCCCAGGAAGGTCACGTCCCCACAGGCTGTGGCCCAGGCAGCGGTCACCGATCCCCAGCCGCCAGGATCCCACCCCCGCCACAGGGAGTGTCCTCGCACCCTTCCCTGGGGCGACAGGGCCCTGGTCCTCACTCGTCAGCGCCCAGGGAAAGGCCCCGGCCATCTGCACTGGCTCTAATTGCAGCCACGGCCACTCCCTCCTGTCCTTCAACATGACCACAGGCCGAGCTGAGATAAACCCTTCACTTGCTGAACTCTGCAGCCGCTGGCACCCAGGGCATGACCAGCCAGGCACCGACGCCCTCCGCCCATCATGCGGGATGGGTGTCGGGAAAGTGGGTGCCCTCGGGGCCTGCAGAGGTTTCTCTGCTGTGTCAAGGAAATTCAACAGCTGTCCGCTGGGCACTGGCTGAGGGTCCGCCCCTCAGATGTGGTTCCATCCTTGCAGCCTCGAGGGATCAATACATTCCCAGGGGGCAAATAAACAGATGAGTGGGGGAGGCCCAGGGGGGTGGCGTGAGACTGGGATCACTTAAGAGCAGGATACTCAGCAGGAGTGGGTGCCACCGATCGGTCTCAGGGACAGAGGTCTTCCCGAGGGGCATTCCAGGCAAATTCAAGACCAAGCTCCCAGCCCTTGGTGTCAAATGGGCAGGTGTACACTTCTGCAGTGACTTTAATCTCTAACCAAACATTTCAAGTGGCAGTGCACAGCATCTCCCAGACGTCCCTTCACGGTGGGGCCTCTGAGGGGGTCGGGCCTTGCACAGGCTGCCCGTCTGGCACGTGTCAGACTCCCTCCTGCCCCCAGAGCCTCTTCATCTGAGGCTGGCTGGAGAAGCGGACACACCCCTCCTTTCTCTATCCTGGGCCGGACCTCCTCCTTGCAGGCCCTGCTGTGACCATGCTGATGTCTCCAGATGCCCTGCAGACCAGCACCCAGGTACAGCCGGGCGGCAGCAGCGTCAAGGGTGGGGCCTGGCCAGCTCCTGGTGGCTGTGCTGATGTGGAATCCCTGGTCCTGGCCCTCATTTCTTCATGACTCCAAAGGCCAGGGCCAGCCCTGCGTGCTTCAGGGTAGAAGGCATTTACAGCCACCTGCTGAAAATAGCGTCTCAGAAATACTTCAAGATGTGAGCTCCGTCCACACCCACAAGTGTTCTGTTGGCAGTCATTTGTGCGAAACAAGCAAACCGGAGGTGTACGGAGGAAACTGAGGCATGTGGAGGAAACTGAGGCACGTGGAGGAGACTGTGGGGTGCACGGAGGAAACTGTGGGGCGTATGGAGGAAACTGTGAGGCGTGCAGAGGAGACCGAGGCGCGTGGGGGAGACCAAGGCGTCTGGAGGAAACACTGTGTGCCATGTGCTGGAATGTCACAGGAAGAAGCCATGTGGTTGTGCAGCTTCCCCTAGACATCTGGGACTTGTAGCTGGGGCCTCTGTTGAGCTTGGTGCCCCGACCCACCTGGGAGGATGGGCTGCATCTGTGCCAGCCACAGGCGGTGACTGTGTGCCCTGGATGGGCCGGAGGAAAGCAACTTGGTGAACCACAGACCCGCCCGCTGCTCACCCTGGCCCCAGGCATCCCTGCAGCCCGCCAGGTGGGGAGTAAACGGCTTCTGCACTGACAGCCCAGCCGAGATCCTCTGGTGGAAACGCCACCTCAGGAACCTCAGGAACGGGAACTGACACATGGGCAGTGAGAGCCCATCCACGACGCCTCCACCTGCCCCCACCGGGGCTGACCCCCAGGACAACGCGGCCCAGTGCTCTAAGGCCCTGCTGGCCTGGCCTGTACTTTTCCCAGGGACTGGTCTTAGTTAACTTATGTGGAATCCATGGACAGGAGACCTCTCAGCCAGCAAGAGGCCTACCCAGGGTTCCCCACAGAGCTGTGCAGGGCTGAGCCAAGCGTGGCTGCGTCCTCGTGTGGGGCTGAGCTGAGTGTGACTGCATCCCTGGGCACTGCTATGCCCAGCTCTCAGCTGCTTTTGCTCAGCCAGCAGTGCGAAAGGATTTTTTGAGCTCTGGGCATTACTGTGGTTCTTTCTGCCAACTTCCAGGGCTCGGGCTTGTGTGGCTGTGCTCTCGGGTAGGGGGGCTCGGGCTCGTGTGGCTGCGCTCTCGGGGGCCAGGGGGGCTCGGGCTCGTGTGGCTGCGCTTGTGGAGGGGTTCGGGCTCCTGTGGCTTCGCTCTCGGGGCACTCTGGCTTCCATGGCTGCGTTCTCAGGGGTTCGGGCTTGTGTGTCTGTGCTCTCAGGGGCTCCTACCTGCCTCCGGGACACTGTTTTGGTCTGTGTCCTGGAAATGTTGGTTGTGTTTGTGAGCAGCTCCTCGTTTGGGGGACTCTTTGGGAAGCAGCTGGGCTGGGATGGTTCCCACCCACAGGCCCTCCGCTCCAAGCCCCTCAGGCCCTCATCCAGCCCAGGTGACGACCCTGAGAGAGGGCAGAACACACCTGGCCTGAAGTCACCAAGACACACAGAGAGGGGGCGGCTAAGCAGAAAGAGGGTGTTGGGGGCTTCCTAGAGGACCCCTCTGCCAGTGCAACCTGGGCCTGGGGTGCTCGCTGCCACACACAGTGGGGAGAGGTCACCATAGGTAGGCTGGGCTGGCCAGGGAAGGCGGAATGTTCCAAGTCTGCCTGGAAGCCCCCAGGTCAGCCGGGGGTTCTGTTTGCCTGCTCCCTGGGAGGTCCGAGCTCCTGGGCCTCCTGCCAGGCCAGGCGTTTCTGCTCCTTTGCCCTCAGCCCTGCCACTTCGCTCCCAGGCCTGCACCACTCCCTCCCAGCTGATCTGAGTTTTCCTGGAGCCAGCCCCAGGGCCCACCAGCCTGATTTGCCAGCACAGGGGGCTTGGGTGCCCTGGGGCTGCCTCAGTCTGCCTCTCAGAGCTCCTCGGGGCTCCACCCAAGGCCCCACCCCCGGCTGCGTCGGGCGCAGGGGGCAGCTAAGCATGATTTTTCACTTTGTGTCCCCAATCAGACCTGCCTGACCAGTGCACGCCCAACCCCTGCGATAAGAAGGGGACCCAAGCCTGCCAAGACCTCATGGGCAACTTCTTCTGCCTATGCAAAGCTGGCTGGGGGGGCCGGCTCTGCGACAAAGGTGAGAACCCCACAGCCACATGAGGCTGAAGACAAGGGCAGGGTCTCCCTCCCTCTCCAACCCTGCCCTGCCCTGATCCCCACTCCTCACCCCTACTCCAGGCACGGCCGTCCTCAGGCTGCTTTCCGACAGCCCCAGGGAGGCTACAGCCCTGAGGTGAGCTGGAGCTCCAGGAGAACTGGGAGGAGCTGCGGTCTCCTCTCTGGGAGCAGGGCTAGAATGAAAGGAAATGCCAGGTGGTGCCCCAGCACCCACTGAGTGAAAGGGGCGGGGGAGAAATTTCACCTCTGACCATCCTCAAGTGTCAGTGAAAACCCTGGAGGAAGAATCGCTCCAGGGCCTGCTGGACATTCCAGCAGGCCAGGCTGTCCCCTTTGGCTGGTCCCACCCTAGAGGTGGCCTGGGAAGGCTTCACCCAGAAGTGGCCAGCTCTGGCCAGGCCTTGTCCGTCCTTAGGCACCCAGAGGTCACTCCTGGCCTGCAGCCTCCTCCTGCAATCACGTGGCCATCCAGGGAGCGGAGCCCTGTGGGCTGTGACCACCAGCAGCTCCTCTGGCTGAGATCAAGCTGGGGATGCCCCGTGCCCTCCTGCCATCTACTGCCACATGCAAGGCCAAGACCAAGGGCCCTGAAAGGCTGGGGATGCCGAGAGGGGTGTGAGGTCCAAGCCCTGGGCTACCTCTCGGCTGTAGACGGGGCTATGCACCCCTGGGCTTTCTTCCTGCTCTAGACGGGGCTGTGTACCCCTGGAATCCCTCCCTGCTCTAGACGGGGCTCTGCACCCCTGGGCTCCCTCCCTGCTGTAGATGGGGCTCTGCATCCCTGGGCTCTGCAGCCCTGGGCTCCCTCCCTGCTCTAGACGGGGCTCTGTACCTCTGGGCTCCCCTTCAGGCCTGTGCTTGTTCCCAGATGTCAATGAATGCAGCCAGGAGAACGGGGGCTGCCTCCAGATCTGCCACAACAAGCTGGGCAGCTTCCACTGTGCCTGCCACAGCGGCTTTGAGCTCTCCTCTGACGGCAGGACCTGCCAAGGTAAGGCCCTGGAATGAGGCCTCTCTCCACTCCCTACCTTCTATTTTTGGTCAAGTCTGCTTTTCTGCAAGAGGCTGCTGCTGGCTGGGTCCCTGTGTTTCTGGATGGGACGGGGCATCCTGCAGAGACTGCACAAGCCCAGGCGTGCCGCAGCACAGGCAGCCACCCGGCACCACACCAGGATGACTCACCTGGCATCTGAGGGCCAGGGCCGAGGGCGGCGGCCCAGCCTCTGAGGCCACAGTCCTGGCTGTGGAGCCTCATCCAGTTCCAGAGCCTCGAGGAGCCTGGGAGTGCTCCCAGCAGTTGTGCGGTGAGCTCAGGGGTCAGCGCTCCTGGCTAGGGTCCTCCTCGTCTACTCTCCGCAGCGCCCCCAGAACCACCCCGTCACTGGTCTCCTGTGTGCTCTGTGAATGTAGCCCTGCCCTCCCCACTTCCCTTCCTGTTTCAGCTTGGCCCACAGCCAGAGCTGGGGAGCCCCAGGACACCAGGAACATCACTGTGAATGTGCCCCCCCCACCGACGCTGTCCCACCTGCTGCTGCTGCTGCCACCGGGGTTTGCCACTTTGCAGGGGGAGCACCGTCCTCCTCCCTCCTGCCCTGGGATCTGGACATGCCCAGGCCTGCCCCTGAGAATTTTGGGCATAGTTTTTAGTGCTGCTGCTGGTGTCCCGGGCCCTGGATTTTGTGCTCAGGACAGACAGATGCTCAGAGAGAAACAGCCCCAGGAGCCGGAGAGCGAATCTGATCAGATAGGAGGCCACGTCCTGTCCCCTGACTTCAAAAGGCAGCTGCCATTTGTGTCCACTTTGCTGGTTCCCTTCCCTGACCACCCAGGAGTTAGTGCTGTGTGCAGGTGACGTGGGTCCCATCTTAATGCATAAACATTTCCCTGTTCAGCTCCTCCCTCCCCAGGACAGAGCCCCTCCCATCACTGCTCTATCCCTGACCTGGAAGACAGCAGCACCCCAGGTTTAAAGAGAGATGAAGATTAGGCAGATCCTGGGAGATGACGTCTAAAGCATCTCACATGGGGCCCTGCACCAGTCGGCGCACCCTGCAGAGCCTGGGCTCACAGTTACTGCCCATGGTGACAGGCATTCCCGTCCTCTCCTCCTCCTCCCCCTCTTCCTCCTCCTCCCCCTTCCTCCCCATCTTCCTCCTCCTCCCCCTTCCTCCGTCCCTTTCTTCTCCTGTTTCCCCTCTTCCTCCCCCTCCTCCTGCTCTTCCTCTTCCACTTCCCCTCCTCCTCTTATCCTCCCCCTTCTCTCCTGTCTTCCTCCCCCTTCTCTTTTCTTCTTCCCTCTCCCTTTCGTGCTCATTTCCCCTCCTCCTCCCCCTTCCTGCCTTTCTCCTCCCCGTCTTCCTACCCCTCCGCCTCCCCCCATCCTCCTCCCCCT
>CAUYLG010066802.1:0-28478 GCA_963573385.1 Cacajao melanocephalus
GTTTTATTTCTGGCAATTTTTTTTTAATTTTTATTTTATTATTAAATTTTGTGGGTTTGTTTTTTTATTTTCTTGGAGTTTTGGTAAATGGGGGTATTTGAACTTTTTTTATTTTTTTTTATTTAAAAAAAAAAAAAAAAAAAAAACGCTCTTTCCAGAAATAACCTATGGACTTCTTGTCCCTAAAGCTTCAAGTTTGCTGTCTCCCCACCCTGAATGATATTTGCTGTAACCTGAGGTCCAGAGTTCCATTGCTTCCTGGCCTTTGGAGGAGAAAACTGGATACCATTGCTCTTACATCCACGGTGCCAATGGAAACCTACCATAGCCAAGTCCTCATGCCATATGCTGGTTGTTGTGAATACTTCTCCTTATTCCATTAACCGTGGCCTCTGAAGTCCTCAGGATAACAAAAGTTAAGACAGGGATCACCTGGCGAGAGAGAAGAGTTATCGCAGCTATTTCATAAGACGCAAAAAGGCGATTATTTCCTAGCATCTCGTCACCCAAAAGCTAACTGCCAACACGACCACGAGGAACAGAGTGGAGGAATCATACAGGAGAGCTTGAAGTCTGCATTCATTGTCCTGGGTGGCCTCTAATCCCATGTAGTTCCTATCCTGAATTATTTGAACCTTATTATTTGCCTATAAACAAAGAAGAATGGGATTTGCTAGACATTTCAATGCCTCTTGCCAAACTAAAAAATTCCTGAATGTATAAACCAGTTGGAAGGAGGCATAGTTTCTTCTTCTATTCTAACATTAGTAATTTTTTCAAATAGGTAAGTTCTAAAAAAAAGTAGCAAATAGGTGCATCCTGTAAAAAAAACAAACTTAAAGTATTACAATTAAAGAATTAGGTTGGTGTTGGCCAGGTACGGTGGCTTATGTCTGTAATCCTAGCATTTTGGGAGGCTGAGGCAGGTGGATCACTTGAGATCAGGAGTTCAAGACCAGCCTGGGCAACATGGTAAAACCCCATCTCTACCTCTACCAAAAATACAAAAATTAGCCAGGTGTAGTGGCACATGCCTGTGGTCCCAGCTACTTGGAGGCTGAGGTGGGAAGATGGCTTGAGCCTGGGAGGTGGAGGTTTCAGTGAGCTGAGATTGTGCCATTGCACTCCAGCCTGGGTGACAGAGGGAGACCCTGTCTCAAAATAAATACATACATAAATAAAGTATTAGGTTGGTGCAAATGTAATTGAGGCTGCTTCAGTTACATTGACACCAACCTAATATGATCTTCTCAATGCCCTTCCCAGGTCCAATATTCAAAGGACATCACTATTACCGGTTTCTTGCTCATCTTTTCAGAGATATTCTACCTATACACAGCACACAAATACTCATTTGCCTTTCTCTGTCTCTATCCCTCTCTCTCCATAAATGGCAGAATGCTATATTCTTCCTTGTTATATTAAGCATGTATGTTCAAGATTGACCCATATCAGATCTGTGTCATTCTTTTTTAAGTATCTGCATATTATTATCTTGTATTTTACACACATCCCTGTCTTGAGACTTTGATTCTTAATCTTTCCTCTTCGTGGAATTCAGCTTTCTCCATTCCTATGTCCTCCAAATCTCTGCTCCATTCCTACCTGATCAGAAAGGCCATCCTTAACCACTCTTGTAAAATACCTGCCATCTCCCACCACCTTCTTTCCACTTTTAATTCATTTTTTTCTGTAGCATTTTTTAAATCACGTGACCTATTTATTTATTGTTTCTCTCCACAGAATGTAAGTTCCATGAGGGTGATGACTTAGTTTTGTTTATTGCTTTATTTCCAAAGTCTGGAATAGTGCCTGATGTGCAACGAACACTTAGTGACTGCTGATGCACCACCAGACCCAGCTAATTCTGTATTTTTAGTAGAGATGGGGTTTCTCCATGTTGGTCAGGCTGGTCTCAAACTCCTGACCTCACGTGATCCACCTACCTTGGCCTCCCAAAATGCTGGGATTACAGGCATGAGCTTTTGTGCCCGGCCCATTTACCTATGTTAAAATTAATTTTTATTAACAAAATAATACACGTAATCAGTTCTAAAGATTTTTAAATCATATTACAAATCTTATGACAAAAAGTAACCTCCCATGTTCTCAACGTTCCCAAGTCCTTCTCCAGACACAACATAAATCTTACAACTTCTTGCTATTTCTTCTGACATCTGTACACTTAGTTAGGTTTATAGATAATATATTTGTATGACTGCATATATTTCTGAATTTAGAAATTAATTTCTTTTACAGTAAATGAGAATTTAGCGGCAGGAATAGCACCACCAACATCACTTCCCTCCACAACCCATTCAATAAATTTACATCTCAAATATAGTCAACTGAACATTCAATATTTATAATATAATGTGATCATTGATAGAACATGCCTCAGTAGATACAAGTGCACTGTTGAGTCAAGGTGTATATTTTGACTCACTTTTCTTAGTTCTATAACTTTATGCTTTTCCTGGAGTTGACAGCTGCCTCATTTTGAAATCTGTTCAGTTTCCTATGGATAAATGACTTCACAGTCTCCACAGGACACTAGAAATCCTTTGAATACTTTTTCTCACAGACAAATAAATGCATTATTTTATTGGTTATTGGTTCCACTGCTTTCCTAAGAACCATTTATTTCTCTGTCTCTAATCCCCTTGTCTTCCTTCTATAATCTGGTTTAGTCGTCATCAAGGGACTTCTCTTCAAAACTATTTCTGATTATTATCTTTGCCTCTTATTCTCTGCTTGAATCTAAACTTGAATATGTTTAGAAAACTTATTATTTCTTTTAGTTTACTCCTTCATTTTGGTGGAATAAATTGTGCAACAGCTTTCTGAGAACTTGCAAATTAAAAAAAAAAGTCTAGGCTCCCCTTTATACTTGATCAATAGTTTGAATAATGATAGATTTCAAATCTGGAAATTATTAGTAGTCAGAATTTTAAACTTGGTATTGTAGTGTCTTCTAGTTTCTTATGTTACTGTTGAAAAAGCCAATGCCATACTGATTTCCAATGCTTTGTACATTATCTGCTGTTTCTCTCTTTTAAAGCATTGAAACATTTTATCTTTACACTTGTTTTTTCTTTTTTTTTTTTAAGGTAATGATGATACATTCTGATTTGACTGGTTTTTTTCCCCTCACTGCTTTGTTCTCAGCACTGGGTTAGAAAGGACATCTTTTGATACAAAAAATAGTATTTCTCAAACCTGCAATTTTTTCTTGTGTATTTTCTTTGATAATTTTCTTTCCTCTATCATCTCTTTTTTTTTTTTGAGGATTCTGAAAATATTGGAACTCTTGAATTGATGCTCAAATTAAACATATGTATGTATCTCTGTGTTTCCATAGCTTTGTCTTTTGGTTCTACTTTCGCTGAGATGTTTTTAATTTTATCTTCCAACTCTTATGCTTATTTAATTCTTTAAAACAATTGTTATGTTTTTTAATTATAAAAGGCCCTTTGCACACTCTCAAAATTTATTTTTTTATGGTATTCTGTGTCATGGGTGTTACATGAAGTATAATACAATGTAATATTAGCTGTGATGACATATTAGCTATAATGATATTATCTATGATGATAGCTAATGTTAATTGAGCAAGGGGGTGTTTTAAGAATTTGACATAATTAGCTCCTTTAATCCCTAGAACTACATAAATTGAAGGAAGGGAGTGGCTCCCCAAAAGTAAAAAAAGGCATTTAATAATAGAAGAAGAGGAAAGGAGCAAGAGATAGCTGAACATGACAAAAGCCCACCACAGAGTAATTTGAAGTATCCTGTACCTACCAGAATCCAGGCACTATTGTTAGACAGAAGGACTGGAAATAGGGAGAAAGGAATAAGACATTATTACTGTTGTGTTCATATTTAAAAAAATATAGTTGGCAGCTAATGTCATTTGCCACTTGTCAGCCCCTGATGAATTCCTCCTCCAGTGCCTTGAAGCAGCCAGAAGCTGTGCAGGAAAGGCAGGCTGGAGCAGGAGGAGGGAAGTTGGGTGGTGGTGGGGGACCTGAGAGTTGCTCCTTCTTTGTGAAAAGCTCTGATGGGAAAATTGTCAGCTGTACTCCCACTCCCTCTGAAAGTCAGTATGATGCTGCATCCATCTTAATCACCATCAGAGAGAGCAAGCATTTTAATATGCAGCATTATTCATGAAAACTTTGTTCTCCTTTCCCACTTCCTTCCAAAATAAGATGAATGTGAACTTGGAGTGAACTCCTCATTTGTCTTCTTCTTGCCTGTTTTTCATATTCAAACTCACTACCTTCTCGCCATGGCCCCCATCCTCTGGACATCCTCTGGGATACAGGTGAGAAGCAGCTTTCCAGCTGGGATGTAGTAGGGTAAGGATGGAGGTATCTTGGGTCCCTAGAGGGTAGGGCTTACTGGACCTACCACCAGGAATTGAGTGATGAAGTAGATGAGGTTCCTTGAGTGGTGAAACTTAAAGCTCACCCATTCAACTGTTTTCTTATTTAATAAATACCACTGGTTACTTACTGTGTATTTTGCTGAGAACATAAACACTTAATCAGGTATAATTTCTATCCCCGGAAGAACTGAATGCTGATTCACTCAACAAATATTTTTGAGCTATGGGACAAACCCCAAACCAGGTAATGAGAATGCAGATGGTCCTTGTGATTTATCACCCTGTTATTGAACGCTCATTCATGTTCAATACTGATCAGTTATTGGGCACCCATATGTTTCACACATTGTGCTAGACACTGGACTTATAGAGATACATTACATAGCCCAAGCATAGCACCTAGAAGAGGAGAAAGGTAGAAAAATAATTAATCTATAGAGCACCTTATATATTATGACAGGTGCATGAATAACAGCCTGTCTCTCGATTTCTCCATATGATTCAGGTGAGTTGACTCCACTCTAGGCATGTGAACAAGGGCTTGTCAAGTAGACCACTGCATCTTCCTGGACACAGTGGCTATTTCAGAGGTAGACACAAGACACAGGCAGTATATATAACACAACTCAGAAACTTTGCTGGCACTATTTGGCAGTAGGCACTCTAGTAATGCCAGGGCTGCTTGGAATGTACAGTCATCCTGCCACCACATGGAGAGAGCTTGCCTGAGAATAAAACCAACACAAAGTAAAACAGAGCCAAGAAAGGGAAACAGACCAAATTTGCATGACATTATTTGAGTACCTGGAACCAGTCATACCTGAGGTATCCGTATCAGAACAATCACTGAACTATTGAAGTATGTGGGTCATTAACTTCTTCTCTTGACCTAAACTAGTTTGAGTTCTATCCCTAAGTAATGTAAATCCCAAGACATCATCTAACCATCAGGCTTTGCAGTCAGCAGGGTGATGGACTTCAGGGATCTCCAATTCACATAAACATTTTTGTTGTTGTTGTTTAGATGGAGTCTTGCTCTGTCTCCCAGGCTGCAGTGCAGCGGCGCTGTCTCAGCTCACTGCAACCTTCAGCCCCCAGGTTCAAGCGATTCTCCCACTCAGCCTCCCAAGTAGCTGGGATTACAGCGCATGCGACCACGACTGGCTAATTTTTTGGATTTTTAGTAGAGACGGGGTTTCACCATGTTGGACAGGCTGGTCTCGAACTCCTGACCTCAAGTGATCTACTCGCTTCAGCCTCCCAAGGTGCTCAGATTACAAGCGTGAGCCACTGCACCTGGATTTGCATAAATGTTTTTGTTTTTATTTTTCATAGAGAAAGAATATACCTAAGAGGGACTATTACTGAGCTATATCCCGAGTAAAATCTTTTTCACATTCGACAAGATGCAATAGACCTGGAGAATATATTTGTGGCAAGAGAACCACATATGTGTTTTCACATTTTATTAGCATATTAAAGGTGATCAGGATCAAAACCCATGGGTATCACAGGTTTCAGGCATCCCAGCTTTGCTCTCTGCTCAGCATGGCCTAGCAGTCCAGGTAACAGAGGCATATTGGGACAATCCTCTTTGCTCTCCCCTCCCTCCAAGCTAATGAGTCATGAGGAACAAATATGATTTTTGAAATGTAAATGAATGACTGGCATCTGGAAATATAATAAAAAAGAATTGGGATTTACCAGCACCTGAGCAGCTTATCCCTGAGTACATGGCTGTCTCTTAATACTCACCTTGCTCCATAAAGGGATCATCCCATAGCTTTCTTTTCTGTGAAGGCTGAGCAACAGCACATGAATGCTGCCCCTAAGGATGCTACTCTGGTCCATGATGAAATAAGAGCCTCATTCGCTGACCATCCAAGGCAACATCCAGCTCTTGGGGCTCACCCATTTCTCCACCACTGGCATACACTGTGCCTTGGTTGAATGGTGAGATGCTGTGACGCTTCCTGCTCTTCTTCATCCTGAGAGGATGGAAGCAGCATTAAAGTTAATGCTCATTAACTTTCCTTAGGGAAATTTGTCTTTTTTGATATAAACACCATATCATGGTTGGGTATGATGGATTACGTCTGTCATGCCAGCACTTTGGGAGGCCAAGGCGAGTGGATTGCTTGAGCTCAGGAGTTCTAGACCAGTCTGGGCAACACATCTTTACAAGAAATACAAAATTTAGCTGGGCATGTGGTGTGCACCTGTAGTCTCAATTACTTGGGAGCCTGAGGTGAGAGGATCACCTAAGAGATCAAGGCCGCAGTGAGCCGAGATCATGCCACTGCACTCCAGCCTGGGCAATAGAGTAAGACCCTGTCTCCAAAAAGATAAAAAATAAAATAAACACCCTATAACTTATAGAATAAGGGATGTTCTTTCAGCTCCACCCCCAGAAACAGAAATTAGTTTTTAATCAACCTAAAAAAAAATAAATTTGTTTGCTCATAGCCACAGTCCCAATTCAATTTTCTGCAACTTTAATTTCTCTTGGGCTCTCTGGAAAAACCACCTCTGATTATAGAGTTAAGAGCTAAAATGACTTCAGATCATTAGAGAGGTGAGTGCGCTGACATGGGATTTCCCCACCTGGCTGTAAATGTGCTGAGAAGCATGTCGTCATATAAATGTGTTGACATCATCTTCACACTTTCTGACGATTCTGCCAGAGAATCAGTCCTGCTCCAGGAGTGACCAGACCTCCAAATTATTATGCCGTCATACTATCTAAAATACCACCTGGTCATATTATAATTGCTCAAAATATTCACTGCCCTTCCCTCAGGGAGGATTATATATCTGTGCTCATTAATATCAAGTTTTAGCCATTGGACTTGTTTATGCCATTGGAATGTGAACCAAAATGACGTGAAACAATTATGAGCAGAATTTTTCAGAGTCATTGTGTGGTAGTTTCACTTCCTATCTTTTTTCTACGCAACACAATTATCAATGTCCAAGATGGACTTCTTCCATCAGCCTGGGTAACTGTTTTGATTGCTATAACTTTTGAAAACAGAAAATGTGACTTTTCCAACTTTTTAAAGATTTTTTCCCCATGATATGAAACCCCTTGTATTTCACCCCATTTTTTATATGGGGTTTTGAAACCTGTACAAATTTTAGGATCAGCCTGTCAAGTGCTGCAAAAATAGGAGCTAGGATTTTGATAGGTGTTGGGTTGAATCTTCAGATCTATTTGGGGAGTGTTGCCATTTTAACAATATTAAGTCTTCTTATCCATGAACACAGGATATCTTTCCATTTACTTAGGTCTTCTTTAGTTGCTTTCAGAGATGTGTTGTGATGTTTAGTGCACAAGTCTTATGCTTCCTAAATTTCTTAAATTTTGTTTATGCTATTGCTAATGGAATTGTTTTCTTAGTTTTCTTTTTGGATTATCCAGGGCAAATTTATAAAAATGGAATGGATTTTTACCTATTGATCTTGTATCCTGTTATTTTACTGAAATAATTTGTTAGCTCAAGCAGTTAAAAAAATTAGGATTTTCTGTATACAAGATTATGTCATCTGGTAACAGATGCCAGGACACCAGTTTTGATGCTTTCTTTCCAATTTGAATGCCTTTTCTTTTTCGTGCCTCATTTCCCAGGCTAGGAACTCTAGAACAATGTTAAATAGAAATGATAACAGGTGACATCTTTGTCCTGATATTGGTCCTAGGAAAAAAGCATTCAGCCTTTCATCATTAAGTATGGTGTTAACTGTGGGTTTTTCATGGGCTGTTCTTTACCATGTTGAGGATGCTCCCTTACATCCCTAGTTTATTAAGGGTTTTTGTCATGAAAGAATGTTGGATATCTCAAATGCTTTGTCTGCATCTATTAGAATAATCATGGAAGTTTTTGCCTTAATTCTATTATATGGTATACAACATTAATTGATTTTAATATATTCAACCAATGTCATATTTCTGGGATAAACCCCACTTGGTCTTTATGTATACTCATTTATATATTTTACTGAATATAATTTTCTAATATTTTATTGAAGATTTTTGCATGTATACTCACAGGGGATATTGGTTCGTAGTTTTCTCTTTATTTTGGTCACGTCTATCTGATTTGAGTATCAAGGTAATACTAGGCTAATAGAACGAATTGATAAGTATTTTCTAGATATCTTTTTTTCTCTTCTTTTTTAAATAATCCTTTGTGAAGGTTTATTATTACTTCCTTTTGAAATGTTTAGTAAAATTCATCAGTGAAACCATCTGGGTCTGAGATTTGTTTTGTGTGAATTTTTTATTATTATTACTAACAAATCCTGTTTTGAGCCAGCATCAGCAATTTGTGTCTTTCTAGAAACTCGTCCATTTTATCTAGGTTTTCTAATTTGTTGGCGAACAACTGTTCATAATGTTTCCTTATAATTACTTTTATTTCTGTAAGATCAGTAATAATGGCTTCACCTTCATTCTTAATTTTAGTTATTTAAGCCTTTGCTTTTTTTTTTTAAACTCTGCCTTAGCTCTCACTTCCTGCTTGTATAGAGCATCAAGGTCAGCCAGCTTAGGGGTCTTTTCAGTTCTTTTCTGAGCATATGCATATAACCTGGGCATGCACATAGTCTTGCATATCTGTGTGGCTCTAGATTCTCAGGAACAGGTCAGATATTTTCAAAATCCTCCATGGACATCTCATTGTCCACCTTTTCCTTTTAAGTATTTTGGTCAGAGTTTTGTTTGTTCACATTCTTATCACTGCCTCAGGCAGTTGTTATGTTCAACAATTGCCGCTTATTGTTTTGGACAAATGCCTTCAGGAAAGATTGTCCACGCAGAGAAAACTCTGAGGCAGGTCAAATAAATATAAGCCTTTTGAGTGCGTGTTGCCAGGGAAATGTCAGACAGAGGAATAATGACAATATCTGAGAATCGTGCTTTTGGAGCACTCCAAACCCATTTTCATGCCCCTTCCAATGACTTCCAGGCTTCTGGTCTTCATGATGATTGCAGGCTGCTGGTTCTCAAGGCTACTACAGAGCTGAAGAAGGAAAGGGCAACCCAGCAAGTTAGAATGCCACAGATCTCTCTATTTCTAACAATATTTAGCAGCCTTTCTTTATTAAATGCTCCTTGGATTTTAACAAACATTTGTTAATGTCCAGAGTTCTGAAAAAGGTAACGTTGACTCTTTCTACAATTTTAGAGTTTTCACTGCTCATTACAAGAACAGATTTTGGGGAGTCTTTATTATACCATGTCCACTGATGTCTCTCTAATGGATGTTAAATCTGAGTCTAAAAGCTTTACTTTAACCATCATTCTAAAGAATTTCACTTCTATTAAACTAAAAATTCCACAGAGCGGTAATTCAATTTGTCTTGTTTACCATCATATCCCTCTGCCCCTGCAATGACTCAGTACCTATTTAATGAATCAAGGGATGATGGATGGATGGATGGACAGATGGATGGATG
Source organism: Cacajao melanocephalus (assembly GCA_963573385.1). Classification (NCBI taxonomy): domain Eukaryota; kingdom Metazoa; phylum Chordata; class Mammalia; order Primates; family Pitheciidae; genus Cacajao; species Cacajao melanocephalus. Next base: position 9,848 of record CAUYLG010066802.1, read on the forward strand.
GAGGAATGGAGGAATGGATGGATGGTTGGATGGATGGATGCATGGATGCATGGATGCATGGATGGATGGATGCATGGATGGATGCATGGATGCATGTATAGATGGATGGTTGGATGGTTGGTTGGATGGATGGATGGATGCATGGATGGATGGATGGATGCATGGATGCATGGATGGATGGATGGATGGATGGATGGATGGATGCATGGATGGATGGATGAAGTCTCTCCATAGCCAACCAAGAATTGAGCCCAATGAAAATTTAAAACTAATCAGTTATCTTACTCAGTTGAGGTCTTATTGCTGTATCTTCTCTATTTTAATACGCCATAGGTTGTCAGATGCATCATCAATTCGAAAATTAAGGAAGGTAATAACCTAAGTCAACTGTAAGTCACATTTCGAGAAACATTTAAAAAATGTGAAAACAATGTGTGTCTTTAATTAGAAAATGTGGCACTACTATCAATTGTATACACAAGGAAACTGAGGCTCATATCTATAGCAATCTTCCCAAGATCACAGATTCAGCACACAGCAGAGCTAGATATTAACTGAGGTCTGATTCCAAAATTCATGTCCTTAACCATGAATCTAGGGAGAAATATACTGGTGTATATATTTATGACCAGAGTATATATTGGTGAATATACACACAAGGTTTGGAGTCCCAAATACTATAGGTTCAAATTCTGGACCCACACATATGAACTATTTCCCTAGACAGTATATGCAGTGCTCCCACCCCTCTGTCTGTTGATCTATAAAATGGGGGTAATAGTAGTACCTACCTTCTGCAATTGTGGTACAGAGTAGATGAGATAATGCACATGAAGTATCTGTATATGAAAAATGCTAAATACATATCACATGCTAATAACATGTTAAAGTTGATAACATGTACAGTAATTAACATACAGGTATGGAAAATCAGTGAGAACAGATTTGTCCTTGTCCCTCCCCCAATCATTTTGCATTTCCTATTAAAGGGATGTTATGATGCTGTTCTGTTAAAGAAGTAATCCCACTTTACAGACTTCACCTGGGAGCCTTGAAGTTTAAGTTCTAATTTTGTTCTCTCCCATCAACTCCAGTCATCTTAGATGAGTAAACCTCCCCTCCCCATATCTCAGTTTAGTCACCTGTGAAATGGGTGGGGTAGGTTGGATCAAATGATAATTTCTATGGGCTCTAATGTCAATAATCATTGGTAATCTGTGAATTAAAAAAGCTCTGTTTGGGAAGATTTGAGGGGATGAGAAATTGGAGAACAGTTGGCACACTCATTGGAAAAGAAATGTTCATAGGCTAAATCATTTACCGGCAGATTCCTTGCCTGCTGGTAAAGATTTCCAAGAGAGTAGCCATCTCTGCTCTTCCATCCTAATCCCATTTATAAAATGACATCTGCTTAATTTGAGGCTTGATAGTCTCCATTCTGTCCCCTTCTTCCTGCCCTAAGTCAAGGTGGCTACCACTATTCTGATGGGCTGTCTTCCCTGTCAGTCACAGTAATGAGCTTGCATTGATGGTGCTGGCTGTTGCTGGGAGGAAGGTGACTGGATTGTCATGTTTGGAGTGTGTCGGTGAGTCCAGGGCTGCATCCTGCATCATATCAAATCCACATGGGCTCCGTAAGATTGGAGGAGGCAATAGAGATGGGGCAATAGCATCTGCTTTTCACCTGCCCAGAGGAGTGTGTGTGCATGTGTGTGTATGTATGTGTGTGTGTGTGTGTGTGTGTACTCAAGCAAGGGTTGATGTGTGTATGCGCCTTTGTTTAGGCATGTCTGTGGCACTGCATTCACTTGTATGTGTTTGCATCCTTATGTGTATTTGTGTAACTGCATACCTGTATTTTTTGATGTGATGTGAATATTTCTTACTGGTGACATCTCTGGGTCAATATGGCTTGATATATAATGATTAAGAGCACAGGATTTAGAAGTAGACTGTCTTATTTTACATCTGAACTCTGTCACTGACTACCTGTGTGGCCAGGGGAAAGGTACTTAATCTATGTCTCAATTCTTTCATCCGTGAAATGGGGAGAGTTATAATGCCTGTACCACCACGATGTGAAGATCAAGTGATATTACTTATCAAAAGAGTTGGCACAGTGTCTGATACAAAGTAAAAGCCAAAGAAATGCTGTCTAAAATTACAACCTCCCTATCACTTCTTGCTCCCTTTTTCTTCTTTGCACTTATCACAGCTCACATTTTTAAATCATTCATCATGTTTGCCCCTCTTCCCACTCCAGACAACATGTATACTCCATGAGTATACATTTTATTATCAGTTTTGTTAACTGTTGTAACCACCATGCTTACAACAGGGCTCTGCATACAGTGCATGCTTAATAAATAATTGTCAAATTAGTCTCTGATCCTTTATATGTGGGTTTGTGAGTACTTATGTGTATGTCTGTAAATGTATGTGAATGACTATAACCAATGTGAGACAGGGTTTGTGTATGTCTGTATATGTGTGCATGTGTGTGTGGTGTATGTGTGTGTGTGTTAGAAGAAGGGGTTCAGTCAATATTTCCACGATAGGAAATGGCAAGAGAGAGAGTCCCAGGCAGCTTGCAATTTTCAGGCACCAGCAAGAGACATCCATTAAAGTCCCAGTCTGTGGGTTGTACTGACATCAGCAGACCTATGAAATATGGACAGCTTGCTGAGCAGGTCAAGGAAAGCCCACGCTCCTCAGGGCAGTCCCTGTCCTTCCTTGCTCACCTTTTTTTTTTTTTTGGCCTTATCTGTCCATCCATCAAAGCAGGCCTGCTCTCTGAAGAAATGACTTTGACCCTTACGGTCACATGTCTCACTCAAGAAGTCCTCATGCCCTTCAAATATAGGGAAGGAGCTACGGCTAAGTAGATGAAGCTTGCTAGGTGATAGCAGGGAAATAGGGCACATCTCCACCTCCCTTGAGGACAACTTGATGATATAGTCATAACATTTCTCTTAAAACAATGAAGATGATGATAAGGATGATGACTGTGGTAGACACATAAGTAGAGGTGTGCCACTCAGATCATTCTTCAAAGCAGGACTTGCTGCACAGCTATTGGGAATATGATTGGTAGACAGCCCATAACTCTTCATTCAGGTGCAGAGTGTAGAGGTCAGAGGTCATGCCCTTCCTGGGGTATTCAGTGATTGAATAGGGTGGGAAGATATAAGCCAGGCCATGTTGGCCTAATGCTTGCCAACCTGATGGGAGTTACTTGCCCCAGAGCTTATGGCTAAGCTGGCCAAACTTGGTTGAACCTGCATCATGATTCATGTCTCAGTTCCTCCTGTTTCTTCCCCAAGTGATCATTACCAAACATTTTGCCTTCATCTCCTTCCTTGTCCAGGAGCCAATGCCCAAACCCGTGTTAGCATCTGCTTCCAGGGAACCCAACCTTTGACCATATGAACCTACTATGAGCTCTTATTCTGTGTGGGCCTCTGTGCTAAGCACTTCATGTACATTACCTCATTTAATTCACACAGCAGTCTTGTGGGGTGGCATGATCATCACTCCCATCTTATGGATGTGGGAGCCAAGGCTCAGAGACAATAGTGATCAGCCCAAAGTCACACAGTTAACAAGTGGAGATTTCCTCATTGAAGATAGGTAGGAGACAAGATTTGGGCGAGAATACTAGCTTGCTTTTTGTTGTTATTTGTAGACAGGGCATACTATCTCCCAGGCTATACCCAAGTGTTTGCAACACGGAGTTATGTCTTATGGAGAACCAGCTAATACTGTACCACTCTTTCAATCTTGGAAACAGTTTGTATCAATTAGGATATGAACTTCCTCATGTTGCAGGGCAAGGCATTTTTCCTGGAGTCAGGCAAGCAATTAACAAACCAGCATTTTGCACATAAGGACACCATGAAGTGTAGAAAGGTGGTGTAGCCTAGTGATTGGGATATGCATTCTCAGTGGGGGTGCTATGGCCTCCAAGGGGGCAGGAATTAGTTCTGGGGATGAAAAAGCTTCCTGTTTTAGGTTTAAGCACAGATATGTATCCAATACATTAAATACTCATGAGATACATACACTATATAAACAGTATATCTGTATCATTAAAATTTCATATGACAGGGTCAATTAATAAAACGTGTTTTAAAGGGCTTCCTAGAGGGATGATTTTCTTTTTTTTTTGAAAGGTTAAGAAACACTGCTCTGGAGTCAGAGAGTAAGAGTGTGTACAGGTGAATCTCTGTCTGCTTCCTTTACTACCTATGCAATCTTGCAGTTCTTCATTGTGAAGCTAAAATGAAGTAATTCCTATAGAGTTTTGCACATCAAAAGAGCTGCTTAAATATTAGTCATGGTTATCATCTTAGGAAGTACTTAGTGAATACTGAGAACTGAAATGAATAGCTAACCAGAGCCTGTTTCAAGGGACCAAGGTCTGCGGTCTCAAATGTCTCAAATCTCAGCAATGTGACCCACATACCTGCCACAGAAATGGTGGTGCTTGGACATTATGTCAAAGTAGAAGTTATGGTGGGACATTCCGTGATCCCTTTTGCCTTAGGACAAGTTGCAATTAGACCTAAGGCTTTGTTCCTGTGCCATATTTACTAGGAGGAAGGTACGTCATCTGGACCTACCCTAGATAGAGTGAATATAAGCCCCATGGGGACAGAGACCTTGTCTGTCTCCATCAGCCTTATTTTCCCATGATCTAGCCCAGCACCCAGCACTTTGTTGATATTCGTTAAATGAATGGAAATGGTTGGACTTTAATAATTCTGAGGCTTAATAATTCCTCTCCAGTGTAGTGTGCCTACCCAACCTGGAGACTTTCAAAGTCTGAATGGAGGATGCAGAATCCCTGGAGCCCACAAAAGGAAGGTACTTCCATGATACTCCCAACCCCCGCCCCAGCACAAACTCTTTACCAGTCGCTAAATATCAGTCTACAGGCAGCTATTTACATAGGAGCTCAAATAAGATCAGTGTTTGAGTTCCAAGTGCCTGGAAGAGCTTTGGAGGAACTGAAATGCCCAACAGGTAAGCTTTACAAGGAAGAAGGCCTGCAGGCAAGAGAAATGGGTGCCATGTGTGTTTGCAAGGCAGCTGCTATGAAGGGTGGGTTTGAGAAGCAAAGTTGGAATTCTAGTCTTGATTATCTGAAAGGAGATTTGGGTAGAGTGGAAAAGTGGGGGCACCTGACTGAGGATCGAGTCACAGTTTTCCTGAGTGCCATCCTGCTTTCCAGGCATGTGTCTAGATAATATTTGATTCTATATATCTCCTCACTGAGCTCACAGTTGATTCTTAGCATACAGATGTTGAATGAACTGATATCAAAATAAGTATTCAGATGTCAGATGAGGGGAAGGTTCTTTATCATGAAGGGACATCACTGATCTTACTCTTTTTTCTTTAACTTTGTTAGGAATCTTTCAACCATGTGTGTTCACTTACCATCGAATCAAGGTAGAGCCAAGAGGTACTATACTATAGCAGTGATTCTTAAGCTTTGCTCCTTTGGTGGAACCACTCAATGGCTCCACCCCATACCAAATGAACCACAGCCTCCTCGGGCGACTCCAATGTGCAGCCAGGATCAAGATTCATGAAGCATAGAGATCTCCTTTGGAGGATCTCAAGACTTCAGGCACATCAGTTTCAATGGATACCAAGGATCCACCCCTAGACCTATTACACCAGAATCTATGGGGGTGAGCAGGGACAAATAGATGTCAGCAAGTCCCCTGGAGACATAGTAAATGTCTGCAGACTGAATAGTTGTTGAACAGGCAGTGTATCATGGTGGTTAGCTGGACTTCCTAGGTTCAAATCCCAGCTCTGCTACATAGTAGCTTTGTGGTTTTGGATAAGTTACCTAAGGCTGCCTCCATTTTCTCCTCTATAAATTAATTAAATCTACCATGTGGAATTGCAAAGGTTAAATGGTGTTAATTCACTTAGTGGAGTTGACAGAATTGGCAAAGAAAAATACAGAAACATGCTTACAGTAAAAAATTATTTGTCATTTGCTGGAATTCAAATTTACCTGCGTGCTCTGTTTTTGTTTGCTAAAACTGGCAACAACCCTATTACTTAAAGAACTAAGAAAAGTGCCCAGCAAGTGCTCCTAAGTGTTTGCTATTATTATGATTATTTCTATTACTTGATTTTCATTGAGCCCACTCCATTCCCAGCCTCTCCTTCAGACCAGAGTCCTTCAGAACCTTACTAATTTGGCATGCCCATTCAATCAGAGGGTAGTTTAGAGCATTTCAGAACTAACCAAACACTCCCTCAAGAATAAAATAAATTTGTTAAAAACAAGATCATGTTGGGAATACTTAGTTAACTGAACAAGATGTTTTTATGATCCTTCACATGTTTGGAAAACTCTCATTTCCATACAATTAGAATAATTATAAATTGTTTGGTGCTCAAAATAAGGTCCAAATCAGCAATGCCTTCGTACGTAAGTCGGCGCAGGTTAATAGTATCAGCTGAGGAAAATAAACCCTTCTTAATAGAACTTTCTTTCATTTCAAGATAATGTCAGAAAATTAGTGTTTAAATCTCGGACCTACCACTAATTAGCTGTGTGCCTTTGGGCCAAGGCATTTCTTGTTTCAGGACCTTTGTTTCCTAATTTTAAAGACCTGGTCCCCATATCATATGATTTCCTTAAGGGCCATTGACTCTACGCCCCATTTGCCACTAAGGTTTGTGTCTGAGCAGAAAACGTAACCAGCAGAGCATGTAAAGCAACGTGTGTTTGCAAACACAAGTTATATTGGTTGTTACCAAGCCAGGAGGCGTAAAGACAGATAAAACCCGTGGTTATGGCACCTTGGGAAACACATACTCCACCCGTCTCAGCTCAGGTTGCACTTTGGAATCAGCTAATGAACTCTATGTATTTTATTTTTTATTTTTATTTCAATCACTTTATGGGTAGAAGTGGTTTTTGGTTGCATGTATGAATTTTACCAACCAGGGAGTGAATTTTAAAAATGTGGTATATTTATACTATGGAATACTACTCAGCCATAAAAAAGGAATTTTACATTCGATGCCTAGGCCAGGTGTCTAGCCTCAGAGATACTACTGATTCAATTGGTCTGTGGAGGGGTCAGACAACTTAAGCAGGCCGGGTGTTGCTTATCTGCACCTGGGGTTAAGAACCACTGACCCAGCTAGCCCCTGTGAATTCAGTTTTTGTCATTCTTTCACATTCTTCTCAAACTCACCTTAAGTTCCCCAACATGAGGCTCACAGGATAACCTGTCATGTTGCTCATGATTACTCTTCATTTGCATGCAGTTCTGCTCATAATGATGCAGTTAGCACAAAGACAGAGAGCCCCATCAGTGGACACCGAGAAGCAGCAGTGGCACTTTAGCCTTTGCTGCATCCTCTGCTTCTCACTTGAACAAGGTGTTTTTGGCTTGCCTTACTTCCGGAGTCCCAAGAAAGTAAACTTTCTGCAGCCTTCCCACACTTATAAACCTAATTTTCCAAGATCTGTTCTGCTCCATCCACCCATTTAGCACATTTCATTGATTTAATTATTATGAAATATTATGAACAGAAAGAAGAGTGGAGATTCATTTAATAAACTAGCAAGCATCCACACTCCCATCTCCCAGACTGAACACATGTTAATGTTCTGTTCAGAACTTCCTTCATAGTATTCCTAATCTCATAGCCCTAATGTTCTCCCAGGTGTTGACAACCACTCTGAAATTAGCAAGCACCCATCTTATCCACAATGTTATATCCTTTCTATATATGGAAATAAATGACACAGAATACTATTTTGTATGCTTTCAGAGTATGCATGAATGGAATCATGCTGAACGCATTATTCTGCACCTTGCTTTTTTAATTTGACATTTTAAAATTTATCTAAAGCAAGTGTATTCATTTTAACAGTTGTCTAATGTTCCATGACATAAATATCTAACACTTTATCCATCCTAGTACATTCTCTTTCTACCAACGTCACATTTAGAATATTTCCAAACACACAGTTCCACATATAAATTATCTTAATTAGGAGTCTCATTCTTACCAGGAAAGAATGTTTAATGATATACTCAAATGTATGCATATTCATGTATACACTGTATACTTACTCCCTGTCAATCATATGCCAAATATCAGTAAAGCTTAATTTCCTTCTTCATTTTGAAGTCAAAGTAAATATTATTAGTAGTTCTAATATTTTCTTTCCACCATATCCCAATGGTTTTGTTTTTGTTCTTTCTTTTTTTTGTTTTTGGCAGATAATCTTGCCTTGGAGGCCACTGCACCAATCAAATGCATTTTATGTACCTATTAATTAGCCTAATTTTTTTCTACCCTCAAGATAATAAAATTCACCTCTGATCAATACAGCACACTCCATCATTTTTCCACCAGCTGCATATGTCTTTTAAAGGTCTCTCAATCTAAAAACAAGCTTACACTGCATTCTCCACTATCCTCTCTCCTCATTCCTACAAAATCCCCTACCATAATCAAGCCTCTAAAACGTACATAATCTAATTAGGTTCTTAGTTCCCACTGGCCTTTCTTTTGATTGTTACAAGTCCTGCCCCTCTTAATTAGCATGTTTTTGAATATAGTAGCGATATTGTGTACATTTGATTTCAGAACATGTAAGGTTAGTCCGTTGCACCCCTTTGGATAAGTAAGACACTACCTGTGCTACCAAAATTCCTTGAAATCCCCCTTTTCTCACCTCACCGCCTCAGAAGCACCTCTAGCTCTCCAAAGGTTGAAAAATTCTGGTTACAAAATCATCCCCACAATCTTACCTCCTCAGCCCTCTCCTCGGATATGGCTATTAGAAATGCCTTTGCAGGTGATCTTGCTCAGTTTTAATGGCTGGTTGATCGACCTGGTTGAGTTAACACTTGAGGCACGGTAGGAAATTGCCCATCTGTGAGGGTTTTTTTAGAGGAGGCTTCTCAGAGTCATAGCTGATTGCAGCTACTAATGATATGTATTTGGACGGGAGCTAGGAGGCTAATGACCTGGAAGATTGTGGAACGCACAGAAGTAAATCAGGGTTTCTTAGCAGACCCATGTTCTCAGCCCAAATTCAGGTGGTGTATGTGTGTGTGTGCATGCACATGCACACTTCAGAAAACATCTTCATTTTCCCACCCATTCTGCTTGCTACTCACCTTGTTTTAGAATTGGGAGTTTTCATTACAACTGATGCAGAATTCAACAGAAGCTACGTAATACGTCAACAGACTCTGGGTTCAAAATCTTGGTTTCCCGCTTAAGAACATTTTGAATTTGAGCAAATGTCTTCACTTCTCTGGATCCTGGCTTCCTGTTATGATATAAAATAGAGACAATGATAGTATTTCCCTCTTTTCACTGTGAGGATTAACTGAGATAATGTCTATAACGTGACTGACACAGGGTAAGAACTTAATAAACAGTACCCATGGGTGGCATCTTCCCCTCCTCTGTTTACAGTATCCAGTTTGCCTGAATTTAGACTCCAACATAATGGGGACCACGGAACAAACTCTGCATGATATCTGGTATTCAATAAGCCTTCAACATATGGTAGTTGCAAAACGTATAATCCTTGAATGGTTGTTGGCAATCACTCTTGGACATTTTAGTTAGATGTTCACCCTAGCACTGTAGTTGGTTTAATTACTGAGTTTAAGCTTTGCTGATTGAAACTCCTTGTATTGGTTTGACAAATGATTTTTAAGGTTAAGATCTTTGAGGAAGGGCAGAAATTATATACACATACTAACTCAGATTTATCTCTGATTTTTACAACCTAGATTCTTTTCTTCCCTCCTTCCCTCCTTTCTTTTTCCTTCCTTCCATCCTTCCTTTTCTTTTTTTTTTTCTTTATTTTGTGACAGAGTCTGACTCTGTTGCCCAGGCTGGAGTGTAGTGGCAAGATCTCAGCTCACTGCAACCTCTGCCTCCTGGATTCAAGCAATTCTCCTACCTTAGCCTCCTGAGTAGCTGGGGTTACAGATGTGTGCCATCATGCCCAGCTAATTTTTTTATTTTTAGTAGAGATAGGGTTTCACCATATTGGCCAGGCTGATCTCGAATTCCTGACCACAGATGATCTGCCCACCTCGGCCTCCCAAAGTGCTGGGCTTACAGGCATGAGCCACATACCCAGCCTCTTTATTTATTTTTTTTGGTAGACAGGGTCTCACTGTGTTACCCAGGCTGGTCTCAAATTCCTGGGCTCAAGCGATCCTCTTGCTTCAGCCTCCCAAAGTGCTGGGATTACAGGCATGAGCCATTGCGCCCTGAGTAAAACCTGGATTCTTGCAATTCACAGTGTGGTCCAGGGATGGGCAGCATTGATATTACCTGAGAGCTTGTAACAAATGCAGAATCTTGGCATCTCCAGATCTACTAAATCCAAATCAGTGTTCCAACAAGATCCTTAAGTGATCTGTATGCACAATAAGGTTTGAAATATATTTACTAAATATTGACACTGTAAATGAAAACCCATTTTCTTGCATTTCTTTTTAAATACCTGTGTCCTCTATTTTCACAGGCTGATCCTGTCTGTACCACAGGCAGTAAAAGGAAATGAGCAGACCAAAAACTAAATGTTCCATTAAAGCATTAACTGCTGAGTAATGTGCAAGATCTTTTTAAATGATATAAGCCACTTAAATATGATGCTAGATATTTTGTCCACAGGTCAGTAACTGATGGCAGTTTTGCATATTTTACACATGGCCCTAGAATGGTGCATAAGTTTCTGGGTCCACAGTGATATAAAATCACCAGTATTACACCATGTGATGATAGTGACTAAGGAAGGGCTCTGCGTATTTCAATTCACGGCAAACTAGAAGGCTTCAGCAGAGCTTTTATTTTCTACGAGATGAAGTTTTCCTTATGGGAAACTTCCTGAGCCACAGAATCATTCCATTTTTGTCCTCAATTTTTTTCAAAGGTTCCAATCCATAGGTCATTCATGAGGCCCCACAGACCTGGGAGTCATTTCTGATTTTCACCTCCACTTCCAACAATCACAACATGGTGCTCTGAATATGTCTGCAATCCATAAGATGTCAAGATTAGAGGTGTACTCTCTGGGGTCAGGCGTGGTGGCTCACGCCTGTTATCCCAGCACTTTGGGAGGCCGAGGCAGGTGGATCACGAGGTCAGGAGATCGAGACCAGCCTGGCCAACATGGTGAAACCCTGTCTCTACTAGAAAAATACAGACGTTAGCTGGGTGTGGTGGTGCGCACCTGTAGTCTCAGCTACTCGGGAGGCTGAGGCAGGAGAATCACTTGAACCGGGAAGCGGAGGTTGCAGTGAGCCATCGCGCCATTATACTCTAGCCTGGTGACAGAGCAAGACTCCGTCTCAAAAAAAAAAAATTTTTTTAAATATTTATTTTATTCTCTTAACAGTAATGGCTTTAGTATCAGCTGATTTCTTGCATAGACATGGCAGAAAAAGCTGGAACATTTGGAAAAGCCAAAGAACACTGTGAACTGGCTTAGAAAGCCCACATCAGGGTAAGGTGTGAGGGGAACACAGCCATCCCGGAGGAAGCCCAGCAGAGCTCTCTGGATTTACCTCTTCTTGGGCCCTGGGATTTCTTCTTATTCCGGGGGAAAATCAGGAATTTGGACAACGCTTCCATACACAAACTTATAAAAACAGCTCATGGTACCGAAAATGGATCCCAGGACTGCTCTTGCACAGCCTATCCAGAGGACGCCCTGGCTTTGGGATTTGGCGCCCACGTCTCTGCGCCAGAGGCCAGCACCTCTCTCAGTGCCGACCTCGCCTCTTCTGAGCTACCTACCCGCCCCGCCCCCTACCCCGCGCTGGGTCCTTTCCAGGCAGCAGCAGTCGCAGGCTGTGAGACCTGGGCCCTCAGAGTCAGAGGTCTCCATCCCCAGCCCAGGAGGAGGCCACCGCCAGGGTGCCAGGCTGCCCAGGTGGCATTTCCAGTACAAGGCACAAATCTGGCCATGTGGGCACGGGGGCATTGCTGGGAAAACCATCCCTTGATTGCTCCCACTGGAATGTGACCTTTTTTAAAGCGTGTCACTTTTACTTCATTCGCATCTGATGCTAACGCTTTCTCCCTGGAAGAAGCAGCTTCGGCCTCTCCATGGGCAAGGGAACGTGCACCCTCGGCCATAGGCAGCCAGTCTGCTTCCCTGAGGCAGCGAGCGCATCATCTGGAGCTGCGAGGGGCACCACGTACATGGGACGGGAGCTCGGGTGGCTTTGCCCCTCTCACGACCAGGGGTCAGGACTGGTTAATGAGACGCGGAAACACTCCTCCTCGTGGCGATCCTCATCTCTTGTCTCCCACGCCCTTCCCACCCGTCTGCCTTCCTCCCTGCGACCAGGAGCCACTCTCATGGCAAAAGCAGCGTCCACAGGCAGGACCCGTCCCAGGGGCTTTGCCCCAACTGCCTCCCAGGTCGACCTGCTTGATCCTCCTCCTCACCCGGGTGCTGTTGTCACCCCAAATTCACCGATGAAGAAACTGGTGCAGAGGTAGGGATCCGCCAAGGTGAGGTGGTGAGAATCTAAGGCTCCACAGTCCAGCTTCAGAGCCAGCGGTCACTCTCGCCAGCACGCGCTGAGGCTAAGACTTGAAGTGAAGCCGCGAATGTTTTTCACGAGTGTCACCTGTTGAGTCGGGGCTGGGCTACCGATGATGAGCAAATGCCCCAAATCTCAGGGCATTAAGACCACGAAGGTTTCACGTCACTGTGGTCGTCTTGGGCTGTGTCCCCCAGGTCCTCCCTGGGGCCCACATAGCAGAGCCAGCCCTGCCATGGCCGCGGCCTGGAGGGATGAGGCCGGAGCAGCAAGGTGGGCTTGAGACGTCCCTGGAAGGTGGAAGGTCACTGCAAAGTTGAATCCCAACCCTACCCTGGCTGTCACTCACCACATCAACCAACAGATGGTCAGCGAAGGTGCCGGCGGTGGGTGGGGTTCCGCTAAGACACGCCTCGCTCTCCCCTCGTCTTACCTAATTGACGTCGCCTTTGGTGACGCAGTGAACACGCACTGGTGCTGAAGAAGAGTTGCAGTTCGGGCTCATCACGGACTCACCTGTAAATTACTCATCCTGATGGGTAAATAGAAGTCCATGCAGTTTGCAGTGCTGAGAGGAAGACAGATGCCCACAAGCAGCGCCGAAGGGGGATTCCTGACACTCATGCAGTTTCTCTTTCAAAACCACAGCAACTGATTAGCAAGGGTGGGCCTCCCAGCAGGCTCCTCATGGTCACCACGGCCTCCCTGAGCCAGCAGCCCCCAGGGCAGACCCAAGGAGCCCCAGCCACGCCACATAGCACCTTCAGTGGCCAGGCCACATCATTCCTGCTACCTCTGTGGGCCCTACCGTGGTGGCGCCTCCCCTGGCACAGCAGGCACCGTCCCCGCTCTAAGGAACGTGTCAGAAGCTGCCAGTGTAGGAGATGGTCTGGCCATGACCTATGACCCCACAGCTTCCAGAGGGAGGGATGCAGAGCCCCCTGCGAGGCCACGGCTGTCAGACACAGTTGACTTTCACTGAAAAAACCCACCCAGAGCATTAATTCTCAGCTCCTTCTATTTCAGAGAAAAGTAAATCTTCACAAATGCATCTGGATCCACGCTGGAACAGAGACCACGTGCCCAGACCCATCAGCCACAGATGGCCTCACCATGAGAGTCTCCACCCAGGTGTGCCTTGCGCTTGCCAGCTGGGTGGGTGGCGCTGCTGCTGGGATGGCTCAGGGTCATCACAGCACGACGCGAGCTCGGAGTCCTCAAGGGGCGAGGAGGGAGGAGGGGTGTCGCCTGAGCTTCCCCTTCCCCAGGTTCAGGCCCCAGGCTCCCAGGCTGCGGGCGCTCATCCCGGCCACACAGTTGGTTATACCGAGGCCCCGAGTTTACTGTCTTCGTCCCTATAGGCATGGCCTTGTGAAAGTCATCCCCAGACACTCACTCTTCCCGTCAGCTGGGGGCAGCCAGGGACTTCTGGCGATACCTGGGCGTGGTGGGAGCTGGCCTGTCTAGCCTCAAGGACACCACGGCTGCACTGGCTGAGGCTGTGGGGGTCAGAGGACCCATGAGGATCTGACCGCAGAGCAAGACCGGCAGAGCCAGACCCTGCTCCGGGAGGACACAGGGGCCGGCATGGAACCCCGGACTTGGGGCTGAGAGGTGGCAGCCCTCGGGACCCTGGATGTCAGGGGTCCTGGGAAGGGCACCTGGTGAGCAGTGTCCACGTCTTGGCCCAGGGACCCAGGATAGTGTTCTCTGCAGCAATCTCTGTTGGCTCCTGGGCTGAGGAGTCCAATGAGCTCCTTCTGCCAGCAGCCCCTCTGCACCCTGCCAGCATCCCTGCACCCGCCACCTCCTCCTCTGCACCCTGCCAGCACCCCCACACCCACCACCTCCTCCTCTGCACCCCACCATCAACCCCCGCACCCGCCACCTCCTCCTCCACACCCAGCCAGTCTGAGCCTTGGGGACCCGACTGACGCCACAGACCAACTGAGGCTGAAACCTGGGACACTCACGGCGCTGTCCACCCTATACTCGAGGTACACAGGCAGGATGCCTACATAACAACCTGAGTGAAGGACGCTGCCCTCAGGACACAGTCTGGCAGGGTAGCCTGGGATGAGGCCACTGTGGCTGCCCCTTTTTCAGGAATGTCCAGCAGCCTCCATTGCTTGGGGGGTGGGATTTAGGTTCCAGGGAAAAGTGGTCTTTGATTGGGTGGCCCCCAGGTCCCCTATCTCTTTCTCCCTGTTAAGTGACATGAGTCCCTCCCCATCTGCTACTCTGAGCAGGGCCAGGCATCCACAGGGTAGAGGCCGACCCAGCAGCCACGGGGTGGAGGCCAACCCAGCAGCCACAGGGTGGAGGTTGACTCAGCAGCCATGGGGTGGAGGCCGACCCAGCAACCATAGGGTAGAGGCCAACCCAGTAGCCACAGGGTGGAGGTTGACTCAGCAGCCACGGGGTAGAGGCCGACCCTGCTCCTGCATCCTCACCCAGGATCCTGCAGGAGGTCAGAAGGGACCTGGGCTAAGAAAAAAATGAGAGTAACAGTTCTGTTGAATAAAACCATACAATTATAGAAAATGAAAGCCTGTAGTTCTAATTACTAAATTATGCTGCACTTTTCCATTTTCCTATGTAGCCATAAATAAAATAGAGATGACAAATGCAGCACCTCTCCATTTTCCTGTATAGTAATAAATAAAATAGAGATGGCAGTTTTTAACCGTAGCACAGGCAATTACTTCTTTGGCACGTTTTTATTTAATGAGCATGTAAACAGTGAGTGCACTGTGGATCACTCTGACTGTAATAAAATGCACAAACATCGCTCCAGCTTCGGACACCCCCGACCAGCGCCTTCGTGGCTCCTTCTGCTTTCATTGAACAGAGGTTTATTAAGTGGAGGCAGAGTCTGGGGCCCAGACCTGTCCATCCAGGAGCAGGATGAGGACTCGAGGGAAGGGAAGGCTCTGAGAAGGGTGGTCAGACCACCGGCTCCCCACCCACCCTGTGACCACTGGGCTCAGCTCCAGCCCCTTTTGTCGTCCTCTGGGTCTGGTGTGCAGTGCGAGGGCACTGATCTCATGGGGTTGTATGAGGGCCCGGAGCAGGTCACCCTATGGTGGGAGTCAGGGAGGGCTTCCCGTAGGAGGTGGTGCTGAGGGGTTTGGATGAAGGGAGGCAGGCATGACCTGAAAGCCAGCGGTAGAACCACTTTAGAGTCTCTGTAGTCATGTTTAAAGAACGAACTGAACAGAACACAGCAGTGTGTCCCACGGGAACACGGCAGGGACTCTCAGGCCTTGTGCCCACCCAGCTCAGTGCTCTGCTCTGGCCAGGCCTCAGAGAGTGGAGACATAGGCCTCAGGCCATCTCTGGCCCCTCTCTGGGTTTCTGCAGTTATAAATTAGGGGATTATCTAAGGACATCCCCTCTCTCAACCCGCCCCCCCTACTGCCCGCCACAGACACCACCTGACCCCGGTGGCCCTCAGTAGCTCTCAAGGGTCCTGGCCGTGGGCTGAGAGTGGCTGGCGACCTGAGACCCCTCAGCCTCACTGCACTCCTTCCACCACTGCTTTCAAGACAGGAGCTGGTCCCTGCCCAAAGCCCCGCAGTGTGTGGACACTGACTGGTGTCTATGCCTCCCGACAGTCACACCTGGTGCCTGGACCATGGCTGCAGGTGGGGCCCCAAGCCTGGCCAGAGGAGACAGAAGATGTGAGCTCCGGTCCCAAACCCTGGTCCCTGCAGACAGCACTCGTGGCTCTGGAAGCTGCTGAGTGGCAGGTGGGGGCAGAGCCGAAACACGGACGCTGTGCAAGGCATGAAACGAATTCCAGCAAACTGCCTTTTGTGGCCAGATGTCGCTCCAGGCGCAGACCTGGCTTGTTTGAAAGGGATGCTGTAGAAAGCCAGAGGAACACAGCTGACTCCAAAGAAATCAATAAATCAATTGCTTCCTGCTCACCCTAGATGTCCCTCACCATAACAACATCCCCATGAGTCATACTGCCTCATCCACACCCCTGGGCAAGGCACTGTGAGGTGGGGTCTTGGCCCAACCTGGCCTGGGGACTTGCTTAGGCCAGGCAATGTGGCAGAGATGCCCTGTGAATTTCTGAGCCGGCGTCCACAGCTGGACAGCCTCCTGTGCCCTCCCGGGACACTGAGGCCATGGCCACAAAGAAGCCCCACCTCACACCTAGCAAGAGGGCCCGCACGGCTATGGCCAGACAATGGAGTGGACTCCAGAGGGGGTCAGTCAGACGGTGCCTGGGTCCCTCTGGGCTGCTATAAGAAAGTAGCTTAGAGTGGGTGGCTTCTAAACAGCAGAAGCTTGGGCCAAGCGCAACGGCTCTCACCTGTAATCCCAACAGTTTAGGAGCCTAAAATCGGAGGGTCCCTTGAGGCCAGGAGTTTGAGACGAGCCTGGGCAACATAGTGAGACTCTATCTCTGCAAAAAAATTATTTAAAAAATGAAAAGGAGGCTGAAAGTACTCTAATCCCAGTACTTTGAGAGACCAGTGGGAAGATCACTTGAGTTCGGGAGTTTGAGACAAGCCTGGGCAACATAGGGAGACCCCCGTCTCTACTAAACATTTAAAAACTTAGCCAGGCAGGGAGGTGTGAGCCTGTGGTCCCAGCAACTGGGGAAGCTCAGGCAGGAAGGATTGTGTTCGTATGGAACGCCAAGGTGGCAGTGAGCCATGTTCATACCACTCCTCCAGCCTGGGTGACAGAGCAAGACTTTGTCTCAAAAATAAATTTTTAGAGAAGGAAAAATAAATAACAACAAAAATGTATTTCTTATAGTACTAGAGGTTGGGAAATCCAAAATCAGGGTGCTGGGACACAAGGTTCTGGTGAGGGCACATTCCTCACAGACCCTCACAGACGCCTCATTCCTCACACGCACCCCGTTCATCACAGACACCTTGTTTCTCACAGAACTTCACAGATGCTCCGTTCCTTACAGACGCCCCATTCCTCACAGACACTTACAGACGCCCCATTCCTCACAGACACTTACAGATGCCCCATTCCTCACAGATGCCCTGTTCCTCACAGACCCTCAGACACCCCAATTCTCACAGATGCCCCATTCCTCAGAGATGCCCCATTCATCACAGACCTTCCAGGCACCCCATTCCTCAGAGAGCCCATTCCTCACAGATGCCACGTTCCTCACAGATGCCCCATTCCTCGCAGATGCCCCATTCCTTACAGACACCCTATTCCTCACAACTGCCACATTCCTCAAGATGCCCCGTTCCTCACAGACGTCTCATTCCTCACAGACACCCTAATCCTCACAGATGCCCTATTCCTCAGACCACCCCATTCCTCATAGACCCTCACAGGCACCCTGTGCCTCACAGACACCCCATTCCTCACAGACACCGCGTTCCTCACAGGTGTCCCATTCCTCACAGACCCTCACAGATGCCCCATTCCTCACAGACATCTTGTTCCTCACAGATGCCCCACTCCTCACAGATGCCCCGTTCCTCACAGACACCTTGTTCCTCACAGATGCCCCACTCCTCACAGATGCCCCACTCCTCACAGATGCCCCATTCCTCACAGATACCCCGTTCCTCACAGACCCTCACAGATGTCCCGTTCCTCACAGACACCGTGTTCCTCATGGATGCCCCGTTCCTCAGATGCCCCATTTCTCACAGACACCTCATTCCTCACAGATGCCACGTTCCTCACAGATGCCCCATTCCTCAGATGCCCCATTCCTCACAGATGCCCCGTTCCTCAGACACCCCGTTCCTCACAGACCCTCACAGATGCCCCATTCCTCACAGACGCCCCGTTCCTCACAGACACCCCGTTCCTCACAGACCCTCACAGATGCCCCATTCCTCACAGACACTCCATTCCTCACAGATGTCCCGTTCCTCAGACACTTGGTTCCTCACAGATGCCCCATTTCTCACAGACACCCCATTGCTCACAGATGCCCCATTCCTCACAGATGCCCCGTTCCTCACAGATGTCCTGTTCCTCACAGACACCCCATTCCTCACAGACCCCGTGTTCCTCAAAGATGCCCTGTTCCTCACAGACCCTCAAGA
>CAUYLG010066803.1:0-13346 GCA_963573385.1 Cacajao melanocephalus
TGATGCTCTCCTCCCTGTGTCCATGTGTTCTCATTGTTCAACACCCACCTATGAGTGAGAAGAGTCTTTATTATTTTTTTAACCAGTGTGTATTAAACATAACCTTTCTTGAAATTTAATTTGGATTAAGAGTTCCAGACACATCACAAACTTTATCTCTTAATCTTTACAACCCTGAGAGAGAGGTATTTTTGTTCTCCTTTTCCCTGGATAATCTTGGGCTCCAACAGGTTAAATAAATTCCTCAAGGACTTCTGGCCCTATAAGAGGAAGGATAAGGAGCTGCACTCTGATCACGCCAAGTCCAGACAGAACCTTACTCTCGCCCATAAGATAGTAAAGAGAAAGATGCCTGGTATTTCAAAGATTTCAAAATACCTATTTGTCCTACGTGACCAAGTAAACTGTATGTCTATTTCTCCTTTTTTGTGCTTTTGTTGTTAACTATATGCTTCTGGATAGTAAGGCAACAAGCCTTATGAGAACGGTTACTGATGTGCCTTTTTGTTTGTTTGTTTGTTTGTTTTGAAACAGAGTCTTGCTCTCTCACCTAGGCTGGAGTGCAGTATTGTGATCATGGCCCACTGTAGCCTCAAACTCCTGGGCTCAAGTAATCCTCTCTCCTTCGCCTCTCAGAAGTGCTGGAATTACAGGCATGAGCCACTGTGCCCAGCCACTGATGTGCCTTTTCCTGAAGACATTAAAGTGCAGAGGAGAAAAGAGTATGAGAATGTGGAAGGAAGGAAAGAACAAAGTCCACCTTCTAGGTAGAGTGGGATAGATCTGCATTTGTGGGTCTGATGTTTCTTTAAGAATACTACATGAGGAAGATTTAAATTTGTATCTGGTGACACACAGCACAAACACAGGCAACATAACCTACCACAGCATGTCAAAGGCAAAAGGCAGTGGCCTTGCAGTAATCAGTTGCAGGCACTATCACCAATGTGCTGAAGAAACCTACAAAATGAGTGATTCAGTCCTTTCACCTTTATCAACAGCACCGCCGAGCTCTGTCTCTCAAAGTGCTGTCTCATTTCCTCCAGCTCTAGAATCTTTATGTTTTCGGAACATCTCCCTGTGGAATCATCTCCCTTTTTTGTTTCTCGGTTTTTTACATTTAAAAATGACCTCCTGCCCCACACCCCCACTTCTCAATCTCCTACCTTTGTTCAGGACTGCCAATTTGTCATTGGGTGATAAAGTCATTTTACACTGAGGAGTGAATGACTAATAAACATTTCCGATCAGAGGAACATACCTGAAAAAAAAGACATATATAAGAAACTAAGAAAGAAATGATGATTGAGTTTTCAATTAGCTAACATGTAGAATTATTTCTAGGTGGGGTCTAAGAATGTGTACATGTTTATTGCAGGGGAAGGGTGGAGTTTGCTTGATTTTCTCTTATCTGACTGTGTTCCAGGCAGAACAGTAATGGCCACCACTTCCAACAGGCAGGAGACCCCTGAGCTAACCAAGTACTCTGCGAGAGGGTAGGGTTTGAACACATGACTTAGATTCTGATTCTCTCTGGTTGGTCTGAGAACAAAATATAATATGGAAATTGAACTTAGAGAGGCCCTGATCCAAGTCCAGCACAATATAAGAACAAAGAGGCTGGAGAGAGAACCAGAACTGTTTAGGTCTAACCTGGAAAGAAGAGCTTAGTGCCACAAAGTGGAGACCAAATGGAGCAACGGAGGCAATAATGCCACCAGTGGAAGTTGCCATGGAAACCCTCATCAGAAAGCAGGCAATTGGATTTTGGAAACGGACTGAAGCAAGACTTGATGGCAAAATAGAGGGGAAAGGGATGAAGCCCTAAAATGAAGTCAGATGCTGAAGAGGAATGGAGTGACACCATTGCCCCTGTGCCAAGGAAAGTACACATCACTGGGACATGACCAAGCATGACGGATCTGAAAGGCCAATCTGTCCAGCCAGGAGGTCCCTGAGCAAATGTGTGAGAATCTGCCTTTTGGTGGCATTACAGTGCTCATGACTCATCCTGCAGAACCATGTGACGGGTGGGCGGAATCTCTTTTAAAATATTTCCAAGAAGAATAGGTAGCATGTCCATGCCTAATTTTTAGCAGAAATTATTTCTCCACGCGTATATTAAGAGTAGAGGCAGGTAAAATGATTATTGCCGTGATTTTTCCCACTTAGCATCCACTTCTGAGTGTGGATATGAGGATTGTTCAGGCATACCAAAGATTGATTTCTCTGTTCTCTGGCTGAAACAGATCCTGAAATTATATGATTACATGGACTTTCAACATTGGCACTCATAATGTACATGGATTGGTTTTCCATAAATTATCACTTAAAGAAGAGTCTGTGGTACTAAATGTACACATGTGGTTACAAAAATTTTCCAGAAAGGAAAAGCTGAGAGAATGCCAGAGGAAAGAAAGAACTCTTTCAGCATCACACGGAAACTACAGAGGGTGATTCAAAAGTGGAGCGTACGCATTCGACTGATCCCTGAAACATGGAATGAGCGATTCCTCAGGACAATGAATAAGCTCTTGGAAAGGGTGCATATGAGAATAAAGTAAAACAAGTTATCATGATGTAATGTTGTATGTAGCAAGAAAAGAGCAGGTGACATCAGGAATTTGAAGATCTGTCATGAGTGTTTGTGACCACAGTAATGCTTCTATGTTCCATAATATAATACCTATGCATTATGATCCTAGTAACTTCCTTTTGTAATTACAAGTTATGTCCCAACTTGAGGCTGGCTACAAGAAGGACTTGAAGTCAAATGACAGAATAGAAAAGTGCTGTGCTTTTAAGGAATTGCTATATTATTAGCTTAATGCTATAACCTTGACAGGCTCAACTGAGGAGTGCGCTGGGACTTCAAGTTCAGACTAGACTAGAAGAAAAGAGACTAGAACAAAACAGGGATGAGGACTGACTGGGTCATGACAGCAAAGTTGGCTTATGATTTGTCACCTGGAGAGAGGGGGCAAGAATTTAATGGTTAATCAACATTGACTGGAACCAGAAAGCAGGTTAGAGCCAGAGAATGAATAAAGAACTAGAGCAGAAGTTTCCAGGCAGTAGTAAATATTGAAGTTGGGTGATGGCAGCCATTTGGTTCCAGAAAGGTTGTCCAATTCAGAGCATGACTTTGAGAGGTAGAGTTGGCATAAGAGTTAAGGGGTGAGAGAAGTTTCCTCACATAGCAGGCCAGTAAAATTTAGGAAAGGTGACCTGGCACGGTGGCCCATGCCTGTAATCCCAGCAGTTTGGGAGGCCAAGGTGGACAGATCACCTGACATAGGGAGTTCGAGACCAGCCTGACTAACATGGAGAAAAGTCATCTCTACTAAAAATACAAAAAATCACCTGGGAGTGGTGGCACATGCCTGTAATTCCAGCTACTCTGGAGGGCGAGGCAGGAGAATCATTTGAACTTGGGAGGTGGAGGTTGCAGTGAGCCAAGATCGCACCATTGCACTCAAGCCTAGGCAACAGGAGCAAAACTCTGTCTCAAAAAAAAAAAATTTAGGAAGGGCACTGAAGTGTTAGCCAAGTGGGCTGGGATCCCCCAAATGGGGTTGAATTCGTGCAAAGGACCCAAAACACAAGGCAGGAACTGAAGCAGACATGGAATCGCATAGATTTCTGCAACCACAGAGGGAACAAAAAGGCTGTATCTTAGTAAGCTTCAAGCTGAGACTTGGCTTAAAATCATTTCCAAATCATTGGATGCCTGGTTTGTGGTAGCCAAGGTTTGGTCAAGAAAGTAAAAACCACTGCAGTTATTTCCAGCAGAAAAGATTTGATGCAGGGAGTTTAAGGTTCACAAAACCTTTGAGAGGCTAAGGGAACAAAGGTCAGTAAGAGCTGCCTTTAGACTTTAAGAAAACTTACAACTATACGTTGTCAATTAAAAACTAAAAAGTAAAAATGTTAAAAAGAATTTAGGAAATCAGGAAGTTCAGGAATTGCAGGAAACTTTAATCAAGATCTCACATGCCTGCAATAGCCCTATAGGTGATTTATAAGATGATTCCTGGAAGTCATGGTCAAATCTCATGCAGGCCATCTGCAAAAGTCCCCAAACCTGCCTGTTGCTGCCACAGGAACAATACTTCTCTCTAGTTCTTTTCTACCTTTGAATTTCACTTGAGATCTCCCTAGTCACAGAACTGAAGGAGGAAACTTCTTCAGGGCTTCTGGGAAATGTAGTTCCCAGGCTTTGAAGCACCTGTGATCCAGGGAGAACCCAGAAAGGGGAAAAGAGATAATCTGGCACAAGGCCTAAGTGAAAAACAATAGTAATATCCCAAGTGAAGGTAAAGATGTGATACTAAACTCCCTGAAATGGGTCAGATTGAAAGGGGAATTTGGTAAGGCTGGGGCACGGGATAAATACTGAGGAAACAAAGTCCAGTAGATCCTCTGGAGGCAGAAGATGCTACATAAGTGCTTAGAAGGACAGACTGAAGAGCGGGTAAGACCATATTGGGCAAGACAAGCAGGACAGGGGTGTATGGTGTGTGCAGTGCCATGACCTCCAAGAGTGACATGATCCCCTTTATGTTCTAGAACTTTCATTAAAGCATGGGGTAGAAATGAAAGGCACATAGCACAGTTGTCTGGGAGGCAGGATTGCCACTTAAAAGAAGGCTTCTATAGTCGCCCAGCCATTTAACTTGTTATTGAAAATGTTCTATGAATAGAACATTCTTCCAGACTAGGCAAAAATTAAAATAGCCTGAATTAGAGCAATAGTGTTGGAGAAAGAAAGAAAAAGAAAGAAAGAAAGAGAGAGAGAAAGAAAGAAGAAAGAAAGAAAGAAAGAAAGAAAGAAAGAAAGAAAGAAAGAAAGAAAGAAAGAGAAGAGAGAAATGTGGAAGGAAATTGAAAAAGAAGTTGATAGAACTTGACAACTGAATGGACAGCAGGTAGAGAGGAGTCCAAATGGGACTTGCCAACCTGTGATCTGGGTAATCTTTGTGAATAACCACTACTCATTGAGATGTGGGGCACAGAATACAAATTGAACTTGTGTGGTTCTGTTTGGATAGGTTCTGTGCGAAGCCCATTAGGACGTCTAGATGGAGAAGTCCAGCAACAATGGAGATGTGGGGCCCATTGGCCGTCTGCATTCCTGATAGACCAACACGGCTGGCCTCACATGCAGATGGAAGCAACAATGACCTACATGTGAGACTGTGGAGGCGCTGATAGGGCCATCCATCTAGAGGAGTTGTTTTCTAATCCTATGCCCTAAGCCAGTTTGATGTCTGAAATCCAACTATTGGCACTTCACACTGTTAGCATAAAGTTAAAGCCTATTAAGTTTTTGCATGCGAGTACCTCCCTACAGCGTGGAAGACTGGAAAGCCCACTTAAATCACACTTACCCTGAAGACAGTCTTGAACATTGATATGTCCCAGTTATACCTGCTCTCAGAGTTGAGAGAATGGCCTTAAAGAACTAGAACAAGAAGAACCTTTGGATCCTACATAATGCAGCGATGGTCAGAGAGATATAAAGGTTCATAAATTGAGAAGACCTTCCTGCAACTCTGTCTTCTGTCTTTATAGGCCCCCTTCCTGCTTTATATTTTTTGTTTTATTTCTCTTTTAATAACTTGATTGTCGAAGCCTCAGGAAATTCCAAGCCTATTTCTCCCATCAAAATGAAAGGAATGCATTAAATGGTGCATTCCCATTAAACTGTGATTTACATCATAAAACAGATTAATAAAAATGGAAGTACTCTGTTGGAGGGGAAATATATTAAAAAATCATTTAGGGCTATCTGAGTTAACATGAAATAATACCAAACACAGGGAGAGAAAACACGAGAGAGAAAAAGGTATTGACTCAGAAAAAAAGCAGGACTGAAAACCTGCAGCCAGTTAAGTGGCGTGACTCATAGCTCTCAGTTTCTGGTAGACAGCTGAAGCCAGAGAACATTCAGAGCTGTAGACAAACATTTAAATTAGGCATCCTGGTAGAGCACAGGCTCCCACCGTAACTGCCTGTCCCGTAGTGCATATAAGGTCATTATTGTTATGTTGATTAATAAAGCTCCTGAGAACCCCTCCTAGCCAAAAACAATGGGTTTTACAAACGGTTCCAACTAGATCCACAATATTGCTCATTTATACCAAAGAGTTCAACAAAACAATCATGGGTCAACAGCTATGTCATATACGCCACAAAGTTCGGGATTGTTTCAAGTCATCAATCAGTGAAGGAAAATACCCTGAATTGGTGATTCCTAGTGTTTTCCCCAGTTCTAGGGTAGTATGGGGCCTAGAACCTTCCCCAGTTTCCCAATCAGGCTTCATTTATGTAAATAAATGAAGTATATTTAAAAAGTATATAAATTGCTTTTGTCTGGACTTCATTTATTTGTATAAACATTAAGACTTTTAGCCCAAAACAGATTGGAAACCACCGGCTGAAAGAATTGGTACCTCTGAAAGATGTTAGCTGAAAACAAGATACAGGAAGAACACATGAAAAAAGATGGACAGTCACATTCTGGTGAAGAAGGGTTTACTTCAATGGTGTGCTAGAGCCAGTTCACAGCAGCTCACAAGAACCAACTGTGCACATCTCTCTCTAATCCTGCATTCACTGACTCCATGTTGGTAGTTTACTGTTGATCATGGTGGGAATTTTTACACCATAGAAATTTCCAGATGCAGCCAGGCGTGGTGGCTCACGCCTGTGATCCCAGCACTTTGGGAGGCCGAGGTGGGCAGATCACCTGAGGTCAGGAGTTCGAGACCAGCCTGACCAACATAGAGAAACCCCATCTCTACTAAAAATACTAAATTAGCCAGAAGTGGTGGTGCATGCCTGTAATCCCAGCTACTCGGGAGACTGAGGCAGGAGAATCACTTGAACCCGGGAGGTGGAGGTTGAGGTGAGCCAAGATTGTGCCTTTGCACTCCAGCCTGGGCAACAAGAGCAAAACTCTGTCTCAAAAAAAATAAAGAAAGAAAGAAGAAGAAATCTCCAGATGCCACAATCAGAGCTTGTCTTCTGTTTTTTGTTGCCCCCCACCCCAGTACCCCCGAGAGTCAGTTATAAAACGTTTATCAGCATACCGCTGGGACTGAATCCAAAAATAACTTGGCTAGCAAAACAGCCAAAGCCCTGTGAAGCTCTGACCAATGGCCTTCTAGGCAGTCAAGTTAGGGATAGTGTGGAAGTTTGTGGAATCTGGAAAGGGGGAAGGAGTTCCTTTTGGGAAACACAGCTTTGTTATGCAGTCAGACAAGGCTATAGACAAGGGACCTATCAGTCAATATGCTAAGGAGGATGTGGTAGGTACCACTCACATGGACAGGGGAACCTTTCTCATTTGACCGGGGAGTCCAGAGAGGAAGAAGGTGGGGGAGTCCAGAGAGGAAGAAGGTGGGTGAGTGGAGAAAGCTGGGACTCAGAAGGACAAATCTACAGGACACTGATAGCTAACCTCTGCTTCCTCTGGAGTCCAGAAAAAAGCAAACCAGGCTTCCACAAGGCATTCCTTAGACATCACAGAGCACTTTCCTCGAGGTAGGCTTGGCAGACCCTGGGTTGGGTAACTGAGGGAGGTGGCTGCAGTTCCTTCTGAGAGACGCTGGATGGATGCCATCTGCCTCCGATGTTAGAGGCTCCTGCCTGGCCAATGTAGATTGGGGAATCTCTTCTCTCCCTTCCTGGGTTTCAGGATTCCTCTGAAAAGACATTTTGTTAGCCCTTACATGGCTTCCAACATGAAGGAGAAGGGCAGAAACTGTCAAACACAAGAACAGGAAAGGTCCTGGAAAACTCACGGAAGGGGAAACTTGGTTCACTTTGAGGGGAAGTTGATTTCTTCAAAGGAGTCTGGGGATAGCCCTGTCCTTGCCTGTGAAGCCCTCTTTGTAGGTCCCTCTGAGCCGTACGTGTTTCAGTTGTAGAGAATCAGCTCAGGGGATTGATACACACAGCCCCCTGAAGCCATGGACTTAGCTTCCCGTTTTAAGCAGCTGCCTGGCAATTGTGTGTCATTGTCATGGGGCAGCCGAGCATGAGAGTGCAGGTGACAGTGCTTGTTAATCTCAATCCTGCAACCCAAGTTCAAAGGGAATGTCTTCCCAAAGAAGACTGAGTGTCTGCAGAGGGTGGCACACTCTGCTGATGGCTTAATCTGGAAGAGTAAATTTTGCTTCCTCAAGAAAAGCGGACTTATTTAGAAAAAGGTTTGGCGTACGTGTGGGCAGCTTTAGGAGCTGATATTCAAAAGATTTAACAAGGAGTAAAGCAAGGACCCTGACCAATCAGATCAGGTGCTGGCTTCGGATCTAGGGGTGTATGTGTTGCGGGGGTGTTGCAGGCTCCTGGAGGTCCACCATACTGTGCCAGCCTTAACCCTTTAGCTACTGGATTGTGGAGACCCCTCAGGGTCCTGGGGTTGGAGTGAGGGTGGCTGGGCAGTAAGGGGACACTCTGTGAGCGAGAACAGCACCAACTTATAGGGAAATGTCACAGTGTTTCAATGAGTCAAGGCATACTGGTGGACATCCCTGCCTACATGAGCCCAGGGGAAAAACCAGTTCCCACTCTGCCTCTGTGCTTCAGTTCATAAACTTGCTTAATCAGGTACCTGGCCTCATAAGTTGAAGAACGGGATCTGGATTTAAATTTCTCAAACACATGTTAGAGTTCAAGTAGGTTCTTTATTTTCATCTCTCTCTTAATCTTTTCCATTTTTTGAAGAACACCCTTTGAAGTCACCCTTATGACGTTTATTAATTATCTTCTCCAAACCTGCTACGACACAAGAAACTTTAGTCACAGCACTGATTCACACTCAATGCTCTATGTTTAGCAACTATCTGAGAAGGATCTGAGTCTGCATTTAGCCCTAAATAGCTACAAATAAGGGAGTAAAAGCAGCATCCCTTCAAAAGCCTTTTTAGGAAGAGCTGCGCCAGGGTGGGATGACACGGCAGGAGCTACAGGTGAGGAGAGCAGCTCTCAGCCAACAGGAAACCAAGGCAGTGGCTGAGGAAAGCAGCGGCTGAGGAAAGCAGCAGAGTTGTGTACTACAGAGCAGCATCCCCCCTTCCTTGAGACACGTTGTAAGGAAACATTGCAGCGTGTTTATCTGTCTGCCCAGCCCTATTTAGTGAAAAATGATTGCTCTTTGCCTCTTGTTACCATGCTCAGATGATACTATGGCAACCAGGCTGCACAAAAGGGGAAGGGGGGGGTGGCGATGCTGCTTAGCAACTTGAAGATTTTTAAAAGGCAAGTACTCATTGCAACAGCAACAGTTTTTAAAATGCCAGTTTTCAGGAGAGAAAAGAGAAGAACATTAGAGAAAGCAAATAGAATGACACAGTAGCGGCATTAAACGAAAGAAAGAAAGAAAAAAGAGAAGAGAGAGACATCTGCATGCCACCTTTTCAAAGCTCTTTTTTGTACATCCTCACAGAACTCGTGGGAGCTTGGCTGGGTCTCTGTTCACTGATGGGGAAACTGAGGCTCACAGAGTGAGCTGCATGCTCAGTGTTTGTCAACAAGACGGTGGCAAGGCTGAGACTAACATGCGGGGACCCTGATTCCAAACCCCACACTCTTTTTATGGCTTCATGCTTTGAAAAAAAAGTAATCAGGAAATCTGAGGAAGGGAAAAACCAAAATCACACGAAACTGCCAATGATATGAAAAGGATGGCATCTGTTTCAGGTGGAAACTCAGCAAAAAAGCACAAAAATACATTTGAATGTATTTTCAGAATGAAGTTGAAATGACAAGGTATCTTCTACGTGATTCATTCATTCATTCACTCATTCAGTCATTCAAGCAAAAAAAGATGGCACAGACAGTACCAAATTCCAGCATTGAATGAGCAGGAGGCTGCCTGTTTCTGGAACGTACAGGATCTGGAGGAGTTCCTGGGCACTGGAAGGACTCGATGCTGAGGGGATGAATGAAGAGAAATGGAAGAAGGAGAGGAGGGGGAAAGTCTTGCCCTGGCTTAGGGAGAAACTGTCGGAGTGGGACAAACATCCTTCTAGATAGATGAACACACTGTTTCAACCAAGACCATGTAAATCCAAGCTGGTGCAGGCTCCAATCTGCATTCCTCACTGGCTGATAGTCAGTCTCCCAGCTCCTCTGCCACTCCAGCCTTCCACCCTTGGAAGCAAAACACTAGATGGCTCACATAACAGAGCTCCAACATGGAGTGACTGTGGCGCTGAGCTTGTCTGGACCCAACAACAGGCAAGGACAACACTAAGAAAACATCCTATGTCTGGCTAATGAGCATTCTCTGAGGCAGGACTTGATTGAACATGCGTTGCTGTAGATTGTGCCCTTTCTTTAGTTAACTCAGTATTTAAGACATGCCGTTCGAGTCAAACCAAAGGTCTAAACTAGAAGCCACCTTTTTGAAGCTGGCGCAAGCTTTGTCTTTGTTTTGGGCGCTCTGAAGGGTGGGAGGATGGAGGAACCCCGGTGTGAGAATAAGCCGGTGGGTGGAGTTTCCCGCTGTTCAGTGGCTCCTCGAGGGGCCCATTCCACAAACACGCGCGGAGGGTCTCTTCACGCTCCTCTTTGCTTCTCTGCATGGAGAGGACCCTGCAGGGACCAGAGCTTCAGGCTTCCTCGTCTTGGTGCCCGCCTCCCAGGAGAAGCCACGGCTGCCTTCCTGATTGATAACACAGCGCTGACAAGTGCTGCTTTGGGTTCCAGCGGTCACAACCAAGCTATTCTCATGCTCCCTCCTCATTGTTTCCACTTGTTCCTAATTGCACAGATGCAGAGGCCTCGAGAAGCAATAAACAGACGGCCTTCTCCTGTACTCACAGTTAGCTGGAAGAATCCAGGTCAAGCTTGTCCAGCCCGCAGCCCACAGGCCACGTGTGGTCCAGGACAGCTTTGATGCAGCCCAACACAACTTCTTAAATTTTCTTAAAACATGATGAGTTTTGTTTCGGTGACTTTTTTTTAACGTGTCAGCTATTGTTAGTGTTAGTGTATTTTATGTGTAGTTCAAGACAATTATTCCTCTTCCAGTGTGGCCCAGGGAAGCCAAAAGATTGGACACCCCTGGTAGCTCCCAACTAAGCAGACGTCACCTAGCATTAAAGAGTTAGGCCAGGTGCAGTGGCTCACACCTTGAGCCCAGGGGTTCAAGGCTGCAGTGAGCTATAATGGCACCATTGCACTCCAGCCTAGATGACAGAGCAACCCCTGCCTCTACGGGGGAAAAAAAAAGCCAAACTAAGGGTGGGGCATGGGGTGACTGCTCTTATTTCTAACACAGTAAATATGAAAGGAGTGAAATTTTGGGTTCTGGTCCTAATTTTGCCATCAACTCTCCCATCCTTCACCTCCACCTTCATCCCCACTACCTGCCCCAGCCATACTGAATTTCATAAGAACCCCAAATATATATCCCCACCTCCATTTTCACTGTCCTTCAATGTGTGACAAGCCACTTACTACCTCACAGAGCAGAGTGCTCTTCCTTGGACCCGTGCAGTTGTTGATCATTGCAACTGACTTATGCAGCATTTTACAACTTTCAAATTTCCTATCTCATTAATTGGGGAAAAGCCAACAGCAGTCACCCAGTGGGGGCTAGAGAACAACACCCCCATCCTATGACTCATAAGAATCAGAGAGAAGTTTTGCCGAGTTCCTCCAGCTTCAACTCACCCGACGACTAGTAAGTAACAAGCTAGTAAGGTTTGGGAGAAGGCCCAGCTCCAAATCCCCTCTTCATTATAGGATTTGGAAATCTCCTTTTCTTGTGGCTTATGTTAATTAAACTTAAACCCACCTTTTAGAGCAAAGCAAAACAAATACACTTAGTCTTTCAAATATTGGCCGTCCAAATATTTGAAGGGAGCTCCTGGGTGCCCTCCAGAGCTGGGCATCTCACACTTTAAAGTGCGTGGATAAGTCACATGTGTGCTTGTGAAAATGCTGATTGGCATCCAGTTGTTCTGGGAGGGAGGAGGTGTAATAGACCCTTTCTACACTGCAGGAAGCCCAGCCTCCACCTCTTCCCAAACCAGTTGTTCAGAGGTGAAAAAAAAATTATTCAGTCTTTCGAATTAAATCAAAGACTTGCCACGTCTTTTTTGTTTCATGTTCCTAGACATTTATAAAATTGCCTGACTTATCTCAAGCCCTTAATAAACCCTGTCGAATATGCCTGGACAGAAGGAGGCACAAAAGGTAGAATTAAATACCTCCCCTTCCTCATCCCAGCCCCATCCTTGGCATAGAAAAAGCGTCTGCTTCTGCCACACCACTAAACGTATCTGAATACCACCGTCATCATCTGTAAATTGGGAACAAAAATGACTCATTTTAGGGCACTGGAGACATCAAACTGCAAGATGATCATAAGCAAAGAGCTGCTTAGCAAATGCCATGAGCGCCCTTCAAGCAAAGCAGAACCAAGCAAAGCAAAAACTAAAAAAATGTGAGCCAGGCGCCTATCATCCTATCACTTTGGAAGGCCGAGGCGGGTGGATCACCTGAGGTTGGGAGTTCGAGACCAACCTGACCAATATGGAGAAACTCTGTCTCTACTAAAAATACAAAATTAGCCGGGCGTGGTGGCGCATGCCTGTAATCCTAGCTACCCATGAGGCTGAGGCAGGAGAATCACTTGAACCCAGGAGGCAGAGGTTGCAGTGAGCCAGGATCTCGTCATTTCCCTCCAGCCTGGGCAACAAGAGCAAAACTCTATCTCAAAAAAAATAAAAATAAAAATAAAAAAAAGAAATGTGGACACATAGCAGTTGCCCAAACACGGTGTCCTTACTTAGGTGAGGCAGAAAAAATGCTTCTTCCTAAAAGAACACGGTTCAGGAAGAGCTCATTGGGCCTCCCCGAGGGGAACGCAGCGGCTTGCTGCTCGCCCGCAGGGCCGCGCTGGGCGTCCTCTGCCGCCCTCTCCTGGACGGAAACCCCGACCCGCGCCCGCGTGTCTAGTCACAGCGCGCCAGCAGCGCCCAGGGGACCTGCGTCCTCAGCCAGCCGGTTATGCAACACCAGACTGCAACCAGAGCAGGCTTGCGAAGAGGAAATTACTGAGTTCATGACGCATCGATTCAAGCTGATAAGAGGAGGGGAGACCAAGAAAATATTCTGTGTTTTCTGTGTCTTCCCAGCGTTCTAGGTGCTGGCAGTGGGAATGAATTTAATCTGCAAGAGGAGCCCTAACAAGCAAGAAGAGTTCCCCCTCCTTTTTTTTTTTTTTTTTTTTTTTTTTTTTTTTTTGTAGGTGTTTTTGTGTGTGGCCAGGCGGGGGTGCAGTGGTGCATTAGCGGGTTAAAAAAGCAAACAACACCACCTGGGTT